>JACXGJ010001256.1:0-80882 GCA_016801105.1 Esox niger
AATGCTAACTAAATAGCTAATGTAAGATCTCTGTATTGTTTGTAAATATGTAACTTAGAAGAATGTATGCAGATGAACTAAAATAATGACCCTATCCTTATAAGCATCACAAATGGAGTTGTGCTTGCTAGCCCGCTCCTGGCTAACTCAGTGACTTCTTCAATGCTATACTGGCGGATCACAATACACATTTAGATGTATGCCACCACCCACTATGCTGGAGTGGTTAGTTTCATAATTCCATTCACTTTGACTGGGAAGCAGTTTAGCTTTGTGGAATCTGAGCATTAACAATTACAATATGAATGTCCGTTTCACTGGAAGTGAATGTGCCTAGATAATGAGAATAACAGAAACCTCTCTGTTTAGAATATCTCTCTGTAGGTTGTGCTGTGAAACCACATGATTGTTTACATTGACCATTAGGCAGGAACGTTTACATTGACCATTTGGCATGGGGGTTACTGTCTTGGAAATCTGGTCTTTGCTAGGTAGACACACCCTTCAATGTATATATCAGCTTGTAACCAACATTTCAGTGAGAAGAGATTGAGTGAGATGGTATTAAGGTTGTATTAAGGAAGACCAGGTCAACCTCATGAACATGACAATCTAATGCTGCAATAAACAAATGAATTACTCTCTCCCTTGACAACCGGGTATGCGATTCATTATTTCAACCACTATACGAAATGGCTGATTTCTAACAACTTGTTAAGCCAAAGAATCATAGGCTCTTTCGGGATAAAATATAGCAGTGTGCTTTACAGTGAAAATAAAAATACAAAATGCAATATAATTAAAACAGTCTGATTGTTACACTTGACTAGCTCAGCTGTCACCAGCTGGACTGCATGAACTTCAACACCCCGGTATCTCAATCCTCACTTTCCAATGCTAGGATAAACCTGTCAGTCCCTATGTGAGATAATCATTGCATCAATGTCTTACATGGCACTCTCTAGGGGGACATTAATGCCATGTCTGTACATGCATTGTATATTCCCCCTCAAAGAATTACAGTTACCATAACTGTTTACTGTAGCACCCCTCTATCTCAATCCTCACGCTTCAGTGCTTGGATATACTCGTCAGTCTTTTTGTAAGAAAATACCCTAAATAAATGTCTGAACAGCAGCATAAGAACTTCCATTATCCGTTGTCTGTAGATTGTTTCATTTACACAGAGGTTATTCCTCTGATAACACCAGAACTTGCGTTATGATTGGTAAAAAAATTGCTAAATATACATTTGATAACAAAATAAATCAAGAAGATAAATATAAAATTATTCCATGATAAATCTTTATTAGCATATTTGCTAGATCACTGACAAGTTTTTGTACAGAAGCAATGAATAACCAATTCACGACCAGTAGTTATATCAAGAAAAAGTCTGAATCTGTCTGTGCTGCCTTGCCTACTGCTCTGAATGACCAGAGAAGTGGGCAATACAACACAGATCTGTAGACAGATTACAGGGAAATGGGGTGTATAAATGAGTTTCTTGTTGAAAGGTGCCAGTAACACAGCACAATAAGAATGAAAAAAATACAATAAAATAAAATAAGAGATCATAAAAACATAGGAAGCTATAAAAGCTGTAAGTTAAGTTTAGTGAGTTTTATAAAGAGAAGTGTTTTAACCTGGTTTTAAAAAAGTTTATGTTTGGTGCACATCTAAGATCTGGTAGTCTATTCCAATTGTGTACAGCATAACTACTAAACGCAGCTTCTCCATGTTTAGTTTGGACTCAGGGCTCTACTAGCTGACCTGTATTCATGGATCTAAGAGCCCTGCTCGGTTTATATTCTTCAAACATATCAGAAACATATTCGGGTCCTCAACCATTCAAAGATTTATAAACTAAAATCAAAACTTTAAAATCTATTCTGTATCTGACTGGAAGCCAATGCAAAGATATTATAACAGGAGTGATGTGCTCTGTACTTTGAGATATATTGATTATGCCCTTATATTTTTTGGATGATAGAATACAGTTTTGGTGACTGATTTGAAATGACTGTTAAATATAAGGTCTGAGTCTATCAGAACAACAAGATTATGCACTTGATCCCTGGTTTTGAGGGCCCTTGATTTCAGCTATTTACTAATACTTGTTATAACATTTTTGTTGCCAAACACAATAATCTCACAATTTTGTTCATCCAGATATTGATGTGCTCTCTACAGTGACACAAAGAGTCTTTTGAGTTGTTGTCATACCGTTCGAGAGCCATATATGCAGTATTTGAGTATCATCGTCATAGCTGTGGTAGTTATGACACAGAAGTGTTCAGAGAACCGAGAAAGTTGCAGATATTTGCAATGTTTCGCAGATGAAAATAAGCAACTCTTGAGATACATTTTACATGTTTTTCTTGAGTTTAAAAGCAATGAGTTATCTTTCATCCACTTCCTAATATCTGAAACAGATGCTTCCAAAGTAGCAAATTTTGGGGATTCTCCATGCTTCATTGAAATATATAACTTTGTGGTATCAGCTTAACTGACAGGACTGCAAGTAAGGATCCAAGCGCGGACTAGGGAGAAACGGGACCGTGACAGACAGCAGGGTCGGGGACGGGCAGTCCGACGACTCACGTAGCGAAGGCGAGGGTACAGGCGGGTGGCAGGCAGAGCAGTCGGGGACGGGCGGTAGGTTGGTGGACGGGCGATAGGTCGGCAGAGGTGCAGTCAGGGAGCAGGCAGAGTAGTCGGGGACAGGCTGGGATTCAGAACTCGGGCAGAACACAGTTGTACAGGCAGGGCGTAGACAGAATAGTCGTGGACGGGTGAGGGTTTGGTACACGGGAAGTCGGGACGAGTAGAGAGCGAGATGTGGTATGCGTGCATACAGCATTGATCCGGCAGGGAAGACTTGATGGAGTTGTGCAAATACGGTTGGTGATGAGGAGTGAGGGAGCAGGTGTGTGAGTGGTGATTGGGAACAGGTGTGAGAAGAGATGCGCGCCGGCATGCTCGCGGAGGCGGGGCGTGGCAATAACAGTGAAAATGTACATTGTGATTCCATCACCAGGAGGCAGCATATAAAGTGAGAACAATAATGGGCCCAGAACCAAGCCTTGAAGAACACCAAAACATACATTGGATTTGTCAGAGGTTATACTATCCACACATACAAACTGATATCTTTCAGATAAATAAGATAACCAGGCTAGAACATTCCCATATGTGTTTCCAGTCTCCCTAAGAGAAAGCAGAGATCAATAGTGTCAAAAGCAGCACTAATATTAAGAAGCAACAGGACAGATGCGGAACCCTTGTCTGAGGCCATTAGAAGGTAATTTTTTACCTTCACGAGTGCAGTCTCAGCACTATGATGGGCGCTGAAACCAGACTGGAGCATTTCAAAAATGTTATTTGTCTTCAGGAAAGCATTCAGTTTTTGGGAACCACATTTGTCTAAGATTTTTGAGAGGAATGGGAGGTTTCGATATTGGCCTATAGTGGTCTGGATCTAGAGTAGTTTTGTTTTAGAAGAGGCTTGATTTCCGCTATTTTTGTGAGTTTGGTACACACCCAGGGGAAAGGGAGAAATGTATTATGTTCAACATTGGCTGACCTAGCACCGGAAATAGCTCCTTAAGTAATATTGTTTGAATTGGGTCTAGATGACACTTTGTGGTTTAAGAACAATTTTATTGTGTAGAGCGATACGGGATTAAAAACTTCAAGTGGACATTCTCAGGACAACTAAGATTCTGGGGACTATAATTATTTTAGGAGTTCGTTTTTTGTTTATTTATCCAAGACCCACTTCACTTGTTGAGCATTGCTTTTTAGTTAACTTTGCAACTGTATTAAATAGAAATGTTGGATTGTTTTTGTTCACTTCAATCGGTTGTGGTTTAACTGGTCGACGGCATTTCTTCCCAGTGACCAAGAGAAAGTTTTTGCCCGGCTGTGGGGGCTGTGCTGAAGGGCTTAAAACCCTATTGTTTCTTCCTGGTGGCACAGACAGTTTTTCCCATTTCTACACGAACATAATCCTTGCCTGACATTAGTGTCAGAAGCTGAGCCACTAACTCTGCTATCTTGAAGACAGTAGTTCTCCTCCGTGTTGTAGTTACAACAATTACAATGATAAGGCATAATAATGGTACTTAACTTCAAGGGTGAGTAGTTCCATTAATTATGTCCAAAAAGTGTCATGATGTAGAAAAGATGGGTAAAAAGTCATTAGATAAACATATTGCGTTGGTAAACTCTTAAAGTAGAGTTAATTCGAAAACATTTGGGCAGGTAGGTAACAGCAAGCGGCATATAGCAAATCAACAAATCCACAATGCAGTGCAATGCTAGTCAAACCTAATCCTGTCCTTGCACCTGAGATTGATTCTTTACAGTGGGAATTGGAAATGGCTATCTGTCATAATAAGGTGTTCATGAAATAAACCTGTACATTAATTGAGCATACATTTTTCACACCGGGAAAATGTGCCAGGAGAAGCTTAAAAAATTAAAACAAGATTACAGATGCGGCTCTGACCAGCTGAGTGCAAGTGCAAGTGGTTTGACCATCTAGGTGTGTTGCTAGGTCACTGACCAGCCTTCTCTGGCGCTACATCAACGATTGACTTGGCTGCTGCGTTGTTGCAAGCCATGGTGGAAGACACAAACTGAAAAAACTGTCGATTTAAGGTAAATCAAGATGATGTTTCACATGATGCATGTTAAATGCTATAACGTTATGTTTTGGAAAAGTCATGATATTTGATTTCTATAGTCATATTAATGTTAGTCATGCTATTGTTCCTCTAGACATAAACTAACGTTAGCTACAGGTACATCATTTTAGCCTAGCTAACGTCCCCTATTATCGGCCACTCACTATTTTATCAAATGATCTGTCTGTTTTTCCTTCTTCCCCAGGAGGCATGAGAGGTAGCTAAAACTTTCTAGTAAAGTCATAAGTACAACTGTGATCAGGCATTTGTAACACAAATAAAGAGGAAATAAAACGTTATTGAACCAAATAGTAAGGTGGACAATGATAGAGGACCATGGCTGATAATAGGGGTTGTATTTCTTGTCAAGTCAAAATAGTAATATTTCCAAAGAAATTTCATGAATGATAATTAATTACATAATAGTTAACATTTGTACTTGTCTAATAATCACAGAATATTGACAACTTGATCAAATATTTACCTGGTACAAGAAAATATTTTTCATAACTGCTGTTGGCAATGCTTGTGTATTATTAATTTGTTGTAGTGTGTTTGGCAATTTTTCTTCTTAGGAAAGAGGAAAAGAGACCTAGATTCCCTGATGCGCTGAAGGACATGGACAACGCAAAACGGGCCATCCTGCAGTGAGCACAGGAGCTCTATATGCAGCTGCTATACTGAGGAAAGATTCAGGCTGAGGAGAGCCACGTAGAGAATGATAAGGAGGCGAGAGTTGGCAATCCTTGAGTCTCACGAAAGAAACTGTGTTATGTACATTAACCATTTACAGTTATGTATGTTTTTCTTTATTTTCTTGCTATATTTTTTTATTATTACTACATAGTTAAAGTTTGATATGCCACTATTCATAAGCATATTACACTCATGTATCTAAAATATACAAATATAATTCCACCAATTGCTGCTATTTTACACAATTATGTTACTAGCATGTTACTGGCTAAATGTTAAATGGTACTACCAAGATTGCTGTTGATTTACAATAGTATTTGTACTTTTTACCAACATTTGTGCAGATAATTAAATAGGTGTGTACAATGTCTTGCTCACTGCTGAAATATTTATTTAATCACAACAGAAAGAAAAAACATGTAAAATCGTGTGTATTGTAGAGGCTGGGGCCTTAGATATACAGAAATTCCTTATCCATTGGGCCTCTGTGAAATTTGGAACCACGGTTTCCCACCACTTCGTTGTTATATTGTGTACCCAAATGGATGGAGAAACACTACATATTCTGCAGTACTTGCATATCTGAAACACGCACAAAAAGCTGCTAATAATAAGTTGACGTAGAAAATAATTCCCGATTATGATTTACTTAAATATATATTGGCTTACAAAATATTTTTTACCATTCTTGTCCTTTGTGCATGATGGTGCGAAACCGTCTCGGTCATCTCATGGTCAATCTCCGCAACAACTCGTAAAATCAGGTTCATTTTATTTGTATTGCAACTCATCTAATATTTTGGGCATTTTGAATCCTATTTGCTACTACTGCTCGTCTCTTCCACCGCTGACTCAATGACCACATTTGCAAACCAATAAATCATGATCAACACAACTTAAATCTCCTCCGCAGTTGCTGTGATGCTGCAGTGTTGCATGAACAAGATACATCTCTGTCGCTTTGTAAAGTGTATGGTACATATGTCAGAGTGAGAACATACGTCAGCTGACTCGTTTGCCTAATCTTCGTGGTTCCTGGGACAACAGTTCCGGGTGATTTTTAATAGAAACGTGCCTTTTGTTATATAATGCAACTTAAAAGTTAATGCAGACTTAAAACACCAATTTTTATTATTGCTCATGCATACACATGTACCCAAATCATTGTTTTTATTTTTAACAACATTTTAAACCCAACTACGATACAATCAAGCTAATCATAATGTGTGGTCGACCTAGGCGTTGTTTGTTCCTTCAAAATAATAGCATTGCTCATGTGATGTTTGTTTATTGTTGTGCTTTGGTTGGTTACAAACCTTGTGTTTCACACAGGATGTTTTTAAACCTGCATATACTAAAGTTTATACTAGTGGTTGTTTAGGGACCACTACTATGGGCAGATCTGATCTGAAGGCCCGTCTCTTGGTAAAATAAAAAATGGGCTGAAACTCTTTGTAATTATCACCACATTATTTATGTATTACAAAATGTGTGGAAATTTATTATATATTGTGTTCAAGCTGTTTATTACAAAATGCAGCAGATTATAACAAAATGTTGGGGTTATTACATAATGAAGTGAAAATTGATTACATTTGGTCAAGTTATTGTATAATGCTGTGTTATTACATAATGTGTTAAATGGTGGTCGCCATAACGTCCGTAGAGGCAGATCTGGGAGCACGGAGGAAAAACACTTCAGCCCCTGCAGCTGCAGAAGGAGGAGAATGTCTCGGATGAGTTGCCCTGCCCAACTTCCCAGTCGTCAGCTCTTAGTGTCTTTTTTTGGGATTGGCTGTTCCTGGTTGTCCACATAGTACTCCCTTTCCAATTGCCATTTAATACAGTGGCTCCTTGTTTTGTCAGCCTGTTTAAGGTTTAGAAAATAATACACTTTCTTTTAAGTTACATTTGCCTTCCCACTTCTGTGTCTCACCCATGTTTTCCTCCTTAGGCCAAAGACAACAGGTCCCCTGGCTTGGGATGGTTCCTTTAGACATAGGAGGCAGCCAGCCTATGAGGTTCACAGTCTGCTTGATTCCAAATGTCAGGGGAACCAGCTCCAGTATCTGGTAGATTGGGAGGGGTAGGGCCTGGAGGAGCAGTGTCGGGTATCTGCATGGGATATACTGAATCCCACTCTCATTGCTGAGTTCCATCAGCGGCGGCAGGATTGGCCCACATCATCACTTAAGGGTCACCCCAGGGGATGCCATCCCTCCACTGCAGGTGCAATGCCTGGAGAGGGAGGTACAACAACTTGTCCACCTTAACCACTCTCACTCTTCACTTTCTGGTTTGGGTCTGTGTATGTCCATTGAAGAGTTACATGCATTATGCAATGCATTGTAAAGTCTGCTGAAAGTATCATTGGCTGCCACCTTCCCTCTATCAACATCCTACATGACTCCAGGTCTGGAAGGCATGCAAGAAAGTGTCATTGACAGCTCCCTGGTAAAAAATATATTTATATTCCTGAGGCTAATATCCTTTGCTTTCCTGTGACTCAGGTACAGGATATCACTAGTCTACTTCCTGATGCCATGAAATGACAACCACTGGCTAAAGCTGGGAAAGTACATTTGGGATCTAACAACACTAAATTGGTCAGATCTTAAAAAGAACTTCAAGGACATAAATGCTCATCTAAAAGCCTCAAATAAGTGTCAGATTATTTATGGCCCTATTCCACAATTTGTACACGGTTATAGTAATTTTTGGCTACAGGGTAACTCTTAATCTATCAGTATTGTTACTGGTTGATTATTTCATGCATTCTGGAAAGAGGAAATGTACTATAGGGACCCCAATAATGTTGCGTATATATTACAGACCCATTTCAAGGTTGCTCTGGTGCTGACTGATATCTAAAACAGCCTCTCCACATGGTATATTTTGAATCTCTGCTGCATTCAGATCCAGAAATATTTGACTCCAGCTAAGACAATTAAAAAAATATATTCTATTACTCTTAAGGTTATCACTCTTAGTTTAAAGGCTTGGTGGGGCTAAAGTATATGTATGTACAAGTGGAATGTGCAGTATACAAGATATGCAATTAATGCAAATGCATTACATATGGCCATTCTAAAAGTGCAGTGGAAAATTTACAATTCACAGGTATTAAGTATAAATGTATGTACAAATTAGGTAAATAGTTGTGGCAATTCTCAATGGCATTCTGAATTTGCAGTCAATGCAAATTGAAAGAGTAGGTGTTGTGAAATATCAAGTCCACTCTTTCTAAAACAAATTCACTTCGACTCAGGAATTTGTGAATCCAATACACTTGAAATGAAAATTATAAAATAATGATAGACACACCCAAAGTTCTAATTTCGGACCATGGCTTTTATACAAAACTTTCACACGTCACGCCACCTGACCATTTGTTTTTCGAGGCGGGGTATACCACTTGTATTCTATCTTCCTGAGTGTCCATAGTTCAAGATAGTAAATTATGATAACCTCATGGTTCATACTTGGGTCACCTCATCAGTGGACACAAAAGCAGTACGTTTTGTCTGCATGTTAATTGCCCAAATGTGACACACTAATGGCAATTTTCAGTACAGGATATATATCTCATGATGAACATAAAGTTTTCTAAGAGCTCATAGTCTGTGTGTAATTTGCCTCAGCAAAGAGGTCATTGCCTGTGTGTGTAGATTACATTCTTAAAAACCCAATTGTCTGTGTGTATGAATTGCACATTAATACATTTCATTAGTATAAAGTTATATATGCATTTTTCAATTAAAAATGCAAGTACAATGGCAGTTCAAAATGTGCATGGTGCAATAAGGGCAAGTTTCAGGTGCAACTCGACATCTGCAAATGAAATACAGAAATAACAGCAATGACACATCTGTAGATATCCGAAACTGAGAAACCTTATCAGACTTGTAAGGCACTGACATTGATATTGTGTATAATAAGTTAAGATACTTTGTCACTGGTGCTCTGTTACACCTACCACTAGCTAAAAAAAAGGCCGCCCTATTTTTTTTTTTAACGAAACAAACAGGTTTACTTAAATATTTAGAGTTTGATCACTAAATAGAATTTGTATATATATATATATATATATATATATATATATATATATATATATATATATGTATGTGTGTGTGTGTATGAGTAGAGCACATTTCCCTGATATTTAGGTTCTTTACATATACTTGGTTAATTACTGAGTCTAGGATAATGACATTGACATCCATGGTTACAATGTTTTCTGATGTGACCAATTGCATAAAGGAGATGAAGTAACAGTTTATGTTAGATCTTTATGACCTATATCTGTCATTACTTTTCATTAGCTGTTTTCCTGATCCAGACCTGGCTATAGAATTATTCTATTAGTTTGTATCTCAGAAGCAGATACAAATGATTCTTTCAGGCCATTTAAATTGGAAAACAGATCAAATCCTTGGTTTTCTCTAGGAGGACTCTGATGTTTTCAGGAGGATAAATCAGTCATGGAACAGGGTAAGAAACTGATTTCATAGCTGATTGGGATTTTTTTATATACATTAAAATGTTTGCACATCCTCTGTCAATAGCCTAAATCAAGCTACTTAGTGTCAGACTACACTGGTGATCTGGCAAAATTCGAGAAAATGACTTTTTGATGTGGTCAAAATACTGTAAGTGTTTGCTGTTTAAATAAATGTTACAATTATTAATTCTAGTTAACTGATTGCTCTTTCACCAAACATTGTAGTTGCAACATTTACAAAATGTTATCTGTTACGGTAATCATGTTATTTCATTACCTACATTAATTGTAAAAGATGTTCATGATACCTTGGTGGCTGTTGATACAAAATATTCTACTGGAGCTAATCAACTTGAACCAAAGACATTTAACGTTGATTTAAAATCAGTTGATTGACTCGGCCATTGAAGAATATTTCACTTCTTTGCCTTAAAAAAAACTCCTAAGTTACTTCGCAGTATGTTTTGGATCAACTTCGCTGAATTTGGCTGAATGTGAACAGATAATATATCCCTATTCACATCAGAATTCATTTAGCTGCTTCTGTCTTCTTTGACATCATCAATAAACACTAGTGACCCAGTGCCATTGGAAGCCATTCATACCCATGCCATCACACTGCCGCCACCGTGTTTTACAGATGATGTGGTATGCTTCGTATCATAAGCCTTTCCAAGCCTTCACCATACTTTTCTCTTCCCATCATTCTGGTACAGGTTGATCTTAGTTTAATCTATCCAAAGAATGCTGTTCCAGAACTGGGCTGGCTTTTTTAGATGTTTTTTGGCTAAATCTAATCTGGCCTTTCTATTTTTGAGGCTCATGAATGGTTTGCATTTTGTTGTAAACCTTCTGTATTGGCACTCATGAAGTGTTCTCTTTATGGTAAATTTGAATAATGATGTGCAAACCTCCTTGAGAGTGTTCTTCACTTGGCTGGATGTTGTGATTTTGTTTTTCTTTACCATAGACGATCATCCACTACTGCTATCTTCCATGGATGTACAGGGCACACAAGTGCCACCTTTTTTCTCAGAATGTAAAAACTGCTGATTTCGGTACTCCTAATGTTCATGCTATTTTTCTGGTAGATTTTTTTTTTAAGCCTAAGGATGGCCTGTTGCACTTGCATTGAAAGCTCCTTTGACTGCATGTTCTGGGTTCACAGCAACAGCTTCCAAATGCAAATGCCACACATTGAATCAACTCCAATACCTTTTACCTGCTTAAAATGATAAATAAAAAAGCAATAGCCAAAACCTCTCCATGAAACAGCTTTTGAGTCAATTGTCCAATTACTTTTGGTCCCTTGAAAAAGATGGGCTACATATTAAAGAGCTGTAATTCCTGAACCCTTCTTCCAACCTGGATGTGAATACCCCTCAAATTAAAGCTGAGAGACTGCACTTTCAGCCCATATAATTATATAACTGTTACTTGAATACATTTTGGTAAGCAGCCAAAATAACTAAACTTGTGTCAGTGCCCAATTATTCTCAGACATAACTGTATATAATTTATATTGTTCATTCAGTAAAGAAATTTAATCATTTGTATGCTTATAGTTTTTTCTTTCCTGTTGCCCCAACTGTAGAGCAGCCTGGGTCGGCTACTGTATACATGTAATGCCCTGAATAGTTTTATTAATCTTGATTTGATTCTAAACACAAATAAAACTACAATATATGCTTTTCTCTAAATCATGTATGTTTGTTGCTGGTGATGGTTGATACCTATGTGCTTTAAATTGTTACGCAATTAAAACAGTCCCTGATTAGAAATCCCTGGCCATCTGGACTGATGATGGGTTTACATGTAAACACATGATGAATTTAGAGCTACAATAGCCTTCTTATATAGAAATAGATCTTGCCTTTCATTAGATAACTGAAAACAAATCTTTAAAGTATGCTCCCAGTATTTCTACACTGTATGCAAAGGTTTAAGTCCCATAGATTGAATCACTGCACACCGTTTGTTTTTTATGAAGCCTAAAACAACCATTATACCTAATGACCTACAAACACAAACAAAATCAGATCTAGTTCTAGAGTTGGTTAACATTAGATATACCACTGGTCCCTACTGAGTTAGGTTGATCTGCTTTTAGTTTTTTTAACCCCACAATTTTGATGTATGGATGCCTGTGGGACAGTTGATGATGGCTAACTTTTTAAAGGGAGAATTTGTTATAAATGTTTTTGTTTTTATGTATGTGTGCTACATTTGTAAATATTGTTTGACATCTATGTTTATCCACATTATATTTTAGGTTTCTGTATGCACGGCTCATTGGTGAAGAAGTCTCTGCATAAACCCTTGCATCAATCATTTTCTAATAAAATAATTTGCTGACCTCTTCCACTGCCATCACTCACCAGCAGCAATAGGGCAAGTGGGCAGTACAGGTCAATCACAAATAAAAAATATATATCAATTTGCTTACAATTTCAACCCAGCTCCAAACTGATAATCGTTAAGTAAACATCTGCACTGTAGTGAAACCTGAACTCTCATCTGCCTACATCTAGACTCATTCTGGAACTGTAAATCTTTAAATGCGGAAAGTAACTATACATAAATGTAAAACATACACTCACCGCTGATATCTCATCATCTCATGCTCAATCCCCATAAATCTTTAATCTCCAGATATGCAAGTGGCTTACGTTTGTTCCATTTCTGTTACAGAACAAGAAATAAAAGGGCTGACAAAAGCTGTTTCTGTAGCCTGTGTTGCCTGAAACTAAATCTATTTAAGCTTAAATATAATCATCCAAGGCCTTTTATGGGCAGAAAATGGCATATTACCAAATGTAGAAGTAACTGCCATAATAGAGTAAAAATAACATATATTATTTAAATTAACATTATCAGAATTTTTTATAATTTTGTGTAGACCTTTATTATATTATCAATTGCATTTGATCGTTTGACAACCCTTATTAGAAAATGCTAGTCTCTCTGGTACAGTGATTTTGTATTATAGTTAAATCTTGAACATTTTCTGGAATGTATTTTTTCATCTTTTATTACTTGTTATTATACATGCAATCAACCATGTGCAAGTGAAAATCTTTGAGTTAAGATTTTTACACTACTTTAGCTGAACAATGTATAACATATATACACACACACACACACACACAAATATATATATATATTTTTTTAATACATATTATACCTCCCCCACCTCCCCATGGCTCTACCTCTGGGAGCATGTCATGAACCAACTGGGAACTAATTGAAAAATTCAAGGGACTATATACTTTTTGGGGAGAGTTGAAGTGTAAACTAACCAAAGTCCTAAGAAAGTCCTTAAAAGGTTTTGAAAGTGACATTATACTAAACCTTAAATCGGCCGCCAAAACGAGGAGCCAACTTAACTGATAAGTCTACCATGGTCCCCCAGAGAACGTTATACTGAATCTAGTATGCCACATCCCCTTGAAAGGTCTCCTGAATAATGTAGCAGGTAAACTATATAACACCCAAAGTCACCAAATAACCTGAGGGTGTCCCGTATTGCAAGGATTCAACGTCTTTCAGTTTGATACAACCTGTTTGCAATTCAGTGTTAGATAATATGAAATTGCGTATTAAGGCATATTTTCCTAGTTTTGTCTTCTTATAAAGAAAATTATGCAACTTTATCTTTACAGGAGAGCTGCAAATGTTTCTCATGCTTTGTGATCCATTGTCACGTCTCAGATAAATCCTATATGTTGGTTTGAAGTATATCAATCTAGTAAATAAAAAGCTATAATAGTATTAGACCTTGATAAGGGGAGCATTTTTCTCGGTCTGAAATTTTTGTTCAGTGCATTTCAACATATAATTTAAAAGAAGGTAGTAAATAAACGGGGACGATACACTTATCTACGTCTATTATGTAACAACATTAATATAATTACATACAACAATAAAAAACATATACTGCCCTTATTTGGCTGAAAGATCAGTAACAGTAAGGGTAGCAACATGGTGCATCATTAGCCTCTTGGTGTCCACGTAGACTAATTTCGATGGAACGTCAGTATTAAGCAGTTCAGATTTTTTAGGAAGCTAAGCGCTCAAGTTAAAATGTCTCAATTAGTTATCATTGAGCATGTTGTTACTAACGGGCCAGCCATGAAGGTGGATACAACGGTTCAGGGCGACTCAAAATATTTCATTCACAAATATCATCCTAAAAATCACCCGCATTGTATGTGATCTGTGTATCTCTAGAAACTTCCTTTATATAAACTAGAGCAGAATAAAGCAAATAATATTCCTGACTGGAACTGCGACATTAAACAGCCGTGGCAGGATTTTCTTTCTCTTCTCTTTTTCTAAGCACATCCGTCACTTCCTTCTCTCCTTATCAGCTATTTTATTTCAAATTAGAATTCAGGGACCCCCAAATTCAGGACGTGGATCTTCAAACAAGGGAACTACGGTTTGCATTTCCTCTGTCAGAATTCTATCCCAGATCCAATTTTAGATAGACAGAGGTTTTGCAATGATGCTTCTTGGTATTCCAGAGACAATATAGTTAATATTTAAAATGCAATTCACCAACAGTTTCCTCAACCCAACATTATGTAATATAATACATTTCTGATATTGAAAACGAATGCTCGTCGATATGGAATCCCCTTCGTCTCGACAGTCGTCAATTGGCTTTACCATAATTATCATCATCTTACTCATGCAAATTGGTGTTTCGTCGGATCGCGCTGCTGTTGTGGTTAACACTTGTAACCTTCCAATTGAATTGTTTGATTTGTCTCCATGAGACTGAAAATTAGCATTGCAAGATCCAGCGCAAGATATTCCAGACCCAGATGTCAAATATCATGCTGCGACTATTATGATTTTAGGGTGACAATAAAAAACAATAGTGTGACCCATGGCATTTTCACTAAATGATTTTTATTTGTTGATTCATTTTCGTTGTTAAGTGTTTGCAAATAGAAAGCCTTTAAATGACCTGAAATCGGTTGGCTGCCACAATACGTGAAATAAGATCAATCATTTTCATCTCACTTTCTCTGATCTGGCGCTGAAATAAGTCGCGTGGAGATAAAGTAGATTGGATTCGTCTCTGTAAGCACAATGCTCTCCATTTTATTAATATAAACGTTTAAAAAAGACTGAACGTGTATACAATTTCAGATAATTTCCCCATCAAAGGCAGGTAGCATTTGTTGGTGTTGCTTTTTGGAGGTTAATAACATTGAGTGTGAACAAACTGAGTCAATTCAACAGCCCGTTTGAAGCAACGCACCAGTTAGATTAATTGCCATGAAGATGTAATGAATTAGCATCTAATTACACACGCGCTGCCTTTTCTTTGCTTTTACTTACCGTCATGCTTTTAGTATTTTGAAAACTGTTAACTAAATATACATAAACAAAAAGTACTTGAAAATCAATTAACATGTTCCCAATTTTCCAAGTGAAACCATTGAAGTAGCCTAAACATCATACAATAAGCAACAGTGACTCGAGCCACATAATTAAAAGAACCTTAGTATAATACCGTATTTGTTTTAAATTCATGATCCAAGCTCATTTTTATTGAAGTGCTCCTGAAAGTAATTATATTGGTCCAATTTAAAAGTTGAATCTACGTGCTTTAGGGGGCTATGTAAAACTTAATATTCGGTTGAATGAAGTATCACCCTCATTTACGGCGTCTGATAAGAGCTAGACTGTCATGAAAATCTGAGTCTTTCCTTTGCCTCCCCCTCCCACCCCTGTATTGAATTGCACCTTGGGCAATAGTGCAGAATCGTGAATCTTAACTTCTCGCACCATATGTTCCTGGCAGATAAGTAAACAATCTGGATGTGAAATGAAAAATGTAATTAATGCAATAATACTATTACACCTCGGTGTGCAAATCCTATTCCCTAGCCCAGCGACAATGGGCAAGAGGAGGCATCATTTTATTCCTCAGTTTGTTAGGAGTCCCTACCCAGTTTTTTACATACAAATAACCAGTGCCTCGTCTGACGCATCTCTATATTTTATTAGTCTGTTTAGAGGTAATTTAAGCAGTTGAGCTCTGCCTTGTCATAGCAAGATGTTACATGTTTAGCTACAATATGTAGAGCTAACGCAGATGAAACGACATGTTTGGATGCAAAAAAGTAATCATAACTATCTTTGAATTTTCATGTGCACACGGGATATATTTTTTTCATCTGCACTGATTGTTTAATCTATAAGGGGTGAGTGATTGAACTAACTGCACACAACGTACACGACCAGTTGTAAAGAAGAATGAGGTTTGACTGTAAGAGAATAAACATGACAAGCTGTTTTGTAATAACCAACCACAACAATAGCATAAATGTTATAAATTTAGTTTGAAAAG
The DNA here is from genome assembly GCA_016801105.1 of Esox niger. Lineage (NCBI taxonomy): Eukaryota > Metazoa > Chordata > Actinopteri > Esociformes > Esocidae > Esox > Esox niger. The sequence goes on from JACXGJ010001256.1 coordinate 16,256, forward strand.
AAACAAATAAGAATATAGGTAGATAAATAAATACTGTAGCATATAATATTATCCCATACATTTATGTTCAACCATTTTACTTTATTATCAACAAGAACACCTTCACGGTGTGCTTTAGCTGTGCAGTCAAACAGGTCGGACAAGCATAATTTCTTAAGCCAGGCCTCTCCTCTCCTTTTCGCTCAGTCGAACATGAAAGAGTGGTATTTCGGTTCATTTCCGTGACACTGAAGAGTAGCCTATATCACACCTTTACGCAGAGGACATGTTTGGAACCTGTCAAGGACGCAGACACCGCAACCAAAATGCGGAAGCTATTACTTTAAAAGATTAATACAGATGTTTGACAACTTGACAGCTACAAGAGATAATGAGTCGAGATTTAAGGCATAATACAATATAGGCCTTTAGCGATATCTGCATTTATAAATGGGTAGTAGGCCTTAGTATGCCCTAATGGTGCTAGGTCAAACAACTGTGATAACAGCTGACAATGATAATCCTTTGGATAAGAAGACTGAACGAAAAAGCATTGTATGTCAAGCAAATCATTGGCTAATGAGGTTTGTCGGCACATATAAGCAACAATACTGGAAGTTACAGACCGGGATTAGAACGCCCAAACCATAATGTTAGTCCTCGTCTATAAACTCTTGTTATATAAATATTTGTTTCCCAACAAAATTACAGTAACGAACATTATAGGCCTCTGTTTACATTTATCGCGTTCCTATTGTGAATTATGCTACGGATCTGTAATTTATAAATTGATTTTAATCAAAAGGCAGGTTTCAATTAACTACCTATTGTTAATATGGAGTTTCTGTAATGCTGCCTTGCATTTTCTTTGTCTAGCTCTCCGAATCGTTCATTTCGTATATAGGTCCCAACTGTGGGCCCAAAAACTAGCTACGCCGCGGTGAATACGTCTCTTTCATTTCCGAAGTTCATCTGCCACGTGCATGAAACGTCATCTTAATTATACCACAGTCATTATTTGGAGAGATGAATGTCATGATTTTGATAATGCTACGTTTCCTAATATGTTTTGTATATCCGTCTCTTGACATTAGTTACAAAATAGCGTTCAGGAGAATGTATTGCAACTGCTCCTAGCCATGCTGATTTACTGTCGTATTTGATATTTGGCTCACTGGCTGCGTGTAGGTTAATGACATTTAAGCATATAGGTCAAATAGCAAAATGACAATATTTTGTGGGGTCAAATAAAACATTTAATATACAGAAACCTAGTCTAAATTGTTTTTATACATTTCATGCTTCAAATGTGTTTGCACTCTGATGCCTACCACCTTGACACTATTGGGTTAACTCATCAAGATTTCGTTTTTCGTCATCTTCCAATAAAACGCTACTGCAATATAATCATACAGGATATTTTCAAGACAGATTGTCTTTATTGAAAATGTCTTTGCTCGGCAGATGAACAAAGAACCGAGGTATCACCCTTAAAGATACATTTCCTTACCATAACATGACAGGTTTAAATTACCATCTTAGATGAAAAAAATACAACATTAACTTCGTATAACTTCAAATAAGAAGCAATTCCTGAAAAAAGACGGGTGACTGTAAGTACTGAACCACAGGATATAAAAATGAAACATTAATTTATGAGGATTTAAAATTGTATAATTTATATAGACTGTCTAATTATGTGCCAGTTCGATAAAGAAAAACAGTAGGCTATAACCCGTATATTTTTCAAATCGGAGGTCCTGAATTTTGTCCCTACCATACCTTCGAAAAATTCAGAGCCAAAATGCAATACATTATACAGGAAACAAGGTCAAATCGTAAATTGTGCAAGCCAAATTTGAAAAGAAGATAATAAAAATAATTGGCTTATCATCCCCATCATATCAATAATACTTAAAACAAAAGTACCATAGCATCAAGATGTACATAATAAATAAAGTTAAAGGCCTCCTTTCCCCAGTAGCCATTAATAAACGTTATAGCATTTACAATTCTTACAGTTCACAGGGCACCTGCCGTATGTCTTTAGTCCCAGTTCCAGTTAAGTCCCGTAGGTCAGGAACCACGGTCTTGTTTAGGTGTCGTGAAAAGTTTCCGCCCGTTTTGCTCATTAGTCCAAAGGGCTTTATAACCTACATTTTTCTTTTTAGCGTACCGTTCTGTCCATATATACATGCAATGCTGTATTCAAGTTACGTTTTTATCAGTCTGTCTAGCGCGTTACATAGCAGTGGCATGTGCTGATGAATATGGGTCTATCCCATTCTTGGTCATACCTGGGAAAAGTATGTAGGCTACCGGGGGCTGTAAACTTGACGCCGACCACCCCGTACAGTTACAGGGTACCACATACCCCGGGTTTGTAGGCGACGGATGGGTATGGGTGTGCTGGCTGGGGCAACCCAAACTTCCGAACGCACCGTTTTGATATCCCAGTGAACCGTAACCCAAACTACTGGTGGTCAACGTGTGGGGCATCTCGGTCATCTTCTGGATAGCGCTGGAGGTGAACTGACTCGGGTCAAGGAACGAGTATGGTACTGACGTTGGGGGCAGAAATGCCCTGGCTTTCTCTGATGCGCTCAACAGAGAGTCCGAAGCTGACATAGGGAGTCCTTTCAAGTGATCCGTATCCCCAAGGTAAGGCAAAGGAAAAACATACCTGTCCTTCTTCAGTAAATTCTTGGGCTTGCGCCTGGGTCTGTATTTATAGTCTGGGTGCTCTTTCATGTGCTGTGCTCGCAGCCTCTTCGCTTCGTCGATATAAGGACGCTTTTCGGATTCTGAGAGCAGCTTCCACTCCGCGCCAAGTCTTTTGCTGATTTCGGAGTTATGCATTTTGGGGTTCTCCTGTGCCATTTTCCTCCTCTGGCCGCGGGACCAGACCATGAATGCATTCATGGGCCTCTTAATGTGATCAACAGGCTTTGACATTTTAAGAGTGTGACTTCTATCCCAAATAAAAGTTAGGAAGAAAAAGTTATAAAAACTAAAAGAGGAAAACGATTTTCACCTGTCTTGGCATAAACCGATCATGCCAGTTTTCGAATGATTGAGACGGAGTCGGAAAACTGAATCAATACAAATCCACAAAGTCTAATTTCTTCGGAGTTAAGAAATGGATCGCTGAGTCCAGAGACACTTTCTTTTTCAAAAACCTAGATAGCCTAGATGGTGGAAAACAGCAGCAAGCATGAAAATCCACCGAAGTTAAAGTAAAGTTCCGCGGGTGGACGAGTTGAAAAGTGTGGTATTTTTTCTTGGATATTTCTCGCCTCGCAAAGTACCTGGCTTGGAAATGAGAAGAAGCGCGTGAATAAGAGCCAAAAGCGGTGAAGTTCAAAGGCTGGGCTGGTTTGGTCTGCACGCAATCTGACATAATCGCAGGGCGTTCACTCGCCAACCTGAGCACCCAATCAGCTCACAGAGACCAGCATAATACCTTTAAGAAAATATGTAGGCCTTTATTACTACATAAACAAATATTTGGGAGGAAAGGGGGGTTACTCCTTTTCCTTCCAGGATTAATTGAGTTAAAACGCTAAAAACATAGACCTTTAACCTTTCCGCAATAAAGCATCCATCCTGTTAATTCGACGGAAAGAATTAAAGCAGCATGTATGTTCCAAGTATAATATGTATTAAGAAGGTTTGAGTCTTTACATCCATGCTCAAATCCTTGAAATGAATAATATTTATGTAATAATATTTTATTGTATTCAATATATTTTAACACATATCGCCATAAACAAACGTGAATACCCTTTATTACTTTATATAAAAGCCTCAAAAAGATGCATGTATGTTTTCGCTTAATATTAGGTTAGATTTTATAAGCTTCGTGTGCAAGGGCGTGTGTGTATGTGTGTGTGTGTGTGTGTGTGTGTGTGTGTGTGTGTAGCCATATGCATTGGCAACCCCCCCCCCTCCCACACACACACACACACACCCCTACCCCAAACGGGTTGTACTACAATATCTTCAGGCCAATATTTATGAAAAACGAACAATTGTCCAAGGATCCCATGGGAGCCTGATTGGAATTTGCACTGTTTTGTCGGGGTATAATATCAGAGCAAAGCGACCACATAATAACATGTGCATGCACAATTTATTTTTGGTTAAAATATATTCATGCCCCTGCAGCGAATCCACAAATTACACGTACTCCATGTATTGCCCAAATATCTGTAAATATGATTCTAATAAATTACTGTACGTAATTTCTGTAAATCTTGAAGAGGTTCTTTAACATTTTAGCTTTTTGGAAAGAAATCCTGTAGATATCAAACATTATACTTTATTTAATTCCAAGGAATCCAAGAAAGACGCAATACATATTTTACCTGGGCCACAGTGTAATTAATAATACTCAAATCTTAATAGTATTATTATATTAATGTAGGTCTATTAACACATTTGAAGGTTCAGCGGTAAATTATGAATATCAGGTTCGTGTTAGGGAAGGCGATATGCAGAGTGCGCTTTAACATGCCACTGTCTCTATATTTATAAGGATCACTGCTTTAATATCCCCCTGGCTGAACGAGTCAATGGTGATTATTAAATGAAATAGGCTACCGGAGAGGCTCTAACTGACGTGCCAGTTATTAGTATATTATACATACGTCTTTCAATGTTTTTAAACCTATAATCAAAGTTGATAATACATAGCCTGTAAAAGTAAATATGTAAAACTATTTTAGTAAATTAGAGTTTTGTTTAATCTGTGCCAATATCAGTTCCACCAGCACCATCGCTTAATGTCAACCGTTGATTCACTTCAGAACATTCTAACGCGGATCAGAAACAAGTCACACTTAAAGACGTGTTTTTTGTACGTTTTTTACAAAATCACAATTATATTCTAACTTTACTTAAAGATCACTGTCTTTGTCTTTTCTACTGTCATCTACCGTGCGGATGCAGCCCATGATATCAACGGTAAGCTATCATTCCGGTGACAGTGGATTGATCTCTGGCTCTCTCTTTCTCGACCATCTCAGCTTGAGATCTGCTTTTTGTGTAGTCTTTCTCTATAGGTCAGTGACAATAGGAAAGCTGTAGGCAACGCACAAGCAATATACACAAAAAGAACACAGTAAAAAAACATGAAAAAATGCAATTTGTTTGTACTTGATAGCTTAATAAGGGTAGGCTATAGTACAGGTTAATATCTGTTCATGTTTCATGTGCCATTGTCTTTTCACTCATTCCGCTCCATTCCCAACCTCTTTCATTCGAACCAGCGATCTGTCTGTGTGGAGTAGCACAGCTTCAAAACCGGGGCACATCAAAAAGAGTTATAGCTAGATATTAATTTCACCAGGAATTAATATTAAGCGACAGGGACACATATACTGTTTCATTTGAAGAGGAGACAATTTAATGTAGCCTGATATTAACTTAATCAGATATCGGAAATTACTGAACACAGTCACCACAGAAATGTCAACCATGAGGGCCTGTAATAGCCGAAACCATGTAAATATAGACAGTAAGTTTGCCCTGTGTGCGCGCGTGCGTCTGTTGGATGTAAGGCCCCTAAAGCTATAATATTCCTATACGAAAACTCACATGCTACTGCCGATTAGCTCTACTCGGACATTAGCCTAAACCGAATCCACTGGAGAAATAACTCTCTCACTTACCCACTTTCTCTGTGTGTGTTGCTCTCTGCGTGTGCACAGCGAACGCATGTGTGCTTATTTTATACTGTTCCCTTATTGCATGTTTCACCCACCCGATCGTCTTCTATCCCCAAAAAATACATAGTAACATTCGCGTACGTATCGAATAGCTTTGTGATGTCGGTTTTAATCTTGCTGCTTCGTAGGCCTAGTTAAGTTCTTAAGGCTGTTTAAACGCCTTTCAATCTATAAGGCTTGGGGCTCAGAAGCAGGGCTAAGGTTTGAGCCCTAACTGATGATTGCCTCTGCATGCAAAAAAATATACAATTATTTAGAGGCCTAAATTAGTGTAATAAAGAAAATACCTGTTTTCCCAAATCCAATTAACCCCCCAAAAAATATTTATAATTCCTAAATCCCTTGACATTATGAATAACTATGAATGAAGATTGTATGTGATGGAGTCTCAACAACCCAGACACAGATACCTTCCCTTTATCTGTACGCTGTAGCTCTCTAAACCTTTTGCCTATAACTCTATTGGCTTCATAGACCTATAGGCTACTGACAAGCAAAACACAATGAACTATAGAGAAAGCTTATTGAAAAATATATATCCGTCCTCCATACCATAATGAAAGGGAAGCTAACAGACATACAGAGGAGCTGTTACTGAGAGATCCCGTGAAGTGCATTGAGGTAAGCTCCCCTACCGTAACTGTCCATGGTTCTGAAGCACTAAGTGGCTTTCTTTGCTGCAAACTTGCGGCCCCCCTCAAAACTCCTAAAAACCCGGGTTGACATTTCAATGCCTTTTATTCTTTTTCCATCCTTTTTAGTGCTGGTTCTCCAATGACAGTCTGGTGGGAACTGGGAAAAGTCATACGTTTTGTAAAAAGTTTCCAACTGTATATAACTTTATAATATTGGGTGTTCTTTAAATCCAATATCAATGCTAACAGAGTAGCCACAGGAAATATAGTGTAAGATAACTGAATAAATGAACGTGTACCATTGCACACATTTTGCCCAAGCACTTCATTAAAAAATCAAGGAAATCAATGAAATTTAAGAAAATGTGTAGAAGTGTACTGCCTATAGAAGCTCTGTTGACATGATACCTACAAATGTTTTTCGTTAGTTGTCCAGATTATTGCAGAAGCTATAGCAGTATTCGTAGGGTAAAAATACAAATTAGCTTGTTGGCTCAGAGGAACAAATGCACAAGAAAGCATAAAATACATTACTAATCTGGTCCTCAGTCTGAGAAAAATGTATAAGTAATGTTTTTGCTGCAATGCTTACAGGCTGTGGCAGAGAACAGTAATCTTTCTGATGTTCTAGAACCACATGGTTGGAGAGATGATCAGACCCCAGCCAAGAATTCCCTTTGCCCTGTATATACAGTTTGAATCTCAAATATAACCCCATTCCCTATGAAGTGCACAGCCTTTCACAACGGTCCCTTAAATAGGGAAAAGGGTGCCCTATGGGACACACTGCAGTCCATGGCACACATATAATATTGTCCTTTTGTGAATTTTAATTCCCAGTGTATATACAGTCCAAGACTGTTGGTGTTGTCATTCTTGAATGTGGAGAATTCATTCCCAGCTGTCACAAGTGTCACAATTTGGAACTCACACAAAATATTATATTTACCAATATGATGTTTTTGGAAATGTCATTAGCATATATTGCAATATTTGAGACTTTTGGAACAAATGAGAGGTGGTGAGCAGAATACCTTTTGTAACTGCAAAAAGGTATCACTCTCCGAAGTCTGTCCCAAATATGTTCTCGTCACTTAGTAAAATAGGAAACAGAGTGCCATTTGAGACATATGCAAGGTCTCCTTCTCCTTCTGGGAAGCGTTCCAGACATAGCATCCAGTTCAAATAAAGTCATGCTAGCTCATTTCAAAGTGTCAATGATAATCAATAAAAGTAATAATAAAAACAGCAATGAGTGGTATGGCCACATATATTGGCAACAGGAGAGAGATCACATAAAACCACCATCCTCATGGTTAAATGTTAAAAAAAATAGTAAAATATATATTCAATTCAGGAGTGGAATAAAAACAGTTGACATTCTTTTGAGTAAAAGGCACAATTTGTCTTGTGTGAAGACGGCAAATGGGATGGATAAGTACACACTACAATCGCACAGTGAATAATGATTGAATGAAATAAAACAGAGTTGAAATTAAGAGGTTCAAGCCTTTCATTGGAATGATAATAAAAAGGATGGGAGCAATACTTCAGAGACCAGGAGGCCCACATCATACAATTTTACTAGACAATTAGGATTAGAGGGTCCAGACCCAGATAACAGCAGATAGGGATAAATTATCACCAAAAAAGAATGATGTGACTCTGACTCTGACCTTCATTAATAGAAAGGCTCACTACGAGCTGGCCCCCCTAACAGGGAAACCTAAGGCTTAAGAGTCAGAGCTGACCTTCATAACACAGGGATCTAAGACTAGAGTCAGAGTTGGCATTCCTAACTAAGCAAATAATCTCAGTCCCTTACAATACAGAGTGAGTCATTATTGTCACCCTTGATAAATATGAGCAATAAATGCACTCTCAAATCCAAACCAATGATTCTTTAATGGGTTCAAAGTTCAGAGACTGATATGTTCATAGCAAAATATGGATTTTGTGGAGGGTTAACCATATTTTTAGGACTGTGAAGTGGGCTAGAATGTAATTTCTAGCCCATTTTTAAATAATTTCCAAAATGTTTGAATTTACACCACCATGTTTGAAACTAGCCATACTTGACTGAAGCCCTCAATCGCAGAAAAAACATGTGATATTCATGCACACAACACAAAAAACGGATGCAGTTCTGACAGAATTGTGTTCACACTTGCATAACTCACTACGTAATGACTTGGAAAATAAAATGTGATGTAAATAAGCCCTATGCTTTTAGCTAAAATATCCTAGTACTTTTCAAAGTCCATGAGGCCGCAGGTATTAAGAGGAACTATAGAAGCAAAATAGGCCCATTACATCAAAGATACATCAACATATTTTACAGTAGATATATTGTTCTGTGTATGCATTCTCATTCCAATGTCAAAACTGTGGCCAAAGAGCTACATTTTCATGTAATCTTGCTATAATGCTGGTGTTGTTTACCAAACACTGTTTAGCAAACAGCAAGCATTTACATTTGTTGGATGACATGATAATAGATCTCATAGGCCATATTTGGCATTGAAATTAAAATGCATATGCATAGAACCCATATGTGTCAAATATGGTTGATGTTATGCATTTAGCTAAGTATTTTAATTATTTATTTAATCTTCATCAATGATAATTTATACTGAATATTTAACTATATCTAAACATGTATGTATTACTGGCCAGTTTAACAATATCCAGGAACATGACATATTATGTTAATGCACACACACATAAGTAGTGCTGACCTGAGAGTAAATCCTAACTAAGAAATCCCCATTAACAAAACCGCAGGTATTCCCATTAACAAAACCCTAACCTTTACCTCAATTACATTACAACTATTATAACTACACTTAACCTAGCAGTGATGCCTAACAATGACCTTAAACCTTAAAAGTAAACCAAATTCCAACAATTTGCCCAAATGTTCTTTTTTTGAAAATGTTTCTTTAGTTTTTTTTTTTTTTCCAGGTACATAGATGTGGATCACACATACACCACACAGGACCTACAGGCAACAGTATGAAAAAAACTTGAGTGGAACTTGACAAACTCAAAAGGAGTGCATATACTCCTCTAGCTGTAGTGGGTAAAACAAGCTTACAGCTTACATACAGTACACCATGTCTAGCAACCCTCTCAACCCTCCCTTTCTTCCTCATCACAGGTTTGTATGTCGTCATCATTGGTACATAACACATATCTATAACAAATATCTATAATTGTCAGTATTGAGGACAGGAACAAGATAAACAAGATGACCAGAAATGTCTTACAGTGAACTTATAAGACTGTGGCCAGTGTAGGAGTGTAGAGAGACACTTAGTGGAGTAGTGGAGCACCTGCATGCCTCTGCTGGCTGTGTAGCTCTTTCCTGCTTCCTGTATTGGTTGTGGCTAAATCACAGGTACAATATGCACAAACTGAAAGGGCAAAGAAGAAAGTGAGGCAATTACGAGATCTTAAAGCTTTTGAAGGCACTTCAATTGATTTAGATGTGAAACTTAACTAATAAACATTCTGTATCAAAAGTCGATACATTATTCTCTGTAGAGATTCTGTTATAATATTGTGAGATATCAATTTTTCCAAATCATTTATCACTTTTAATGTGGTTCTCAATGGACCTCATAGTTCAAAAGACCCAGCTCTATTTGACTTCCCACTGGAGCAGTGTTCAAAGGTCCTTTTCTAAATGTTCCGCCTTTGAAATGTTTAAAAGTGTTGTGGTCTGTTGTTAGGAGATGAAGAACACAGTGTTCATTCCTTAACCATTCTTTATTTATTTATTTTTAATTCCATTATTGGCTTATACCTCTGAATAAAGGTTCTGACATTTTATTATTCTGATTTTACAACTGAAATGTAAAAGTTATATGAATAAATTGATTTCTGCATAGATGTATAGTATTCCCACAAATTTGCTATTATTCCAGGATGCCTTTTCTGGGATACTGTATGGTCATGTGTGAATTTGTATTCTTGCTGGATAAAATCTAAGGCCATATTTCTATCACTGACTGGACAATCAAGGATCATGACCGCTCTGCATTCCTTCAGTAGGCATGGACTGTGTGTTACAGTGTGAATGTGTATGTGAAAAGGAATGCAGCTACTTGTTAATATTCACAAAATTGCATGTTTTATCCTCAAAAGTATGTTATGCTTGGTACAGTAGGTAGTATGCTGAAACAAGCATATCATCAGGGCTCAGGATGTACTGAGGCCTCTCTTAGTCTTTATAGTCTACGCCCAAGACCATCATTAAAAATCAATACCCATATTGCTCTCTCCCCCCACTCTTTCTTTCAATTCCCTTCTTCCTCTTTCTTTTTATCTAGGGTCCATTGTAGGATGTCAAACAAAAGGGTTTAAAAAAAATTATCACAGGCTCCTAATGTAACCCCCCTCCTCCCTCTATTCTCGGCCACCAACTCCTTCTCTTTCTCTCTTCTTTTCTCATTCATTTATTCTGCTGTGTGTGGAAATAGGCCGGGCAACAATTAATTTCAGGGTGAATTCAGGCGGGATCTATTACCCCCTCTTTGCCTTCTATTGCTCTAATGGAAATCTATTTCACTTCTCCATTGTGTCCAATATAATTTAATGCCCATTTTATTAATGGCCTGAAATAATTACGGAAGCCTTTTGTGATTCTTGAGTATGTTTCATTTAATTGTGTAATAAATGTCTAATCAAGGTTCCAATCTGAAGCCATTATGGCATTAAAATTAACAATTACGCCACAAATGTCTTGGTGAATGCGTTGGGGTCTATAGAAATTGCTGCTGATAACAAGACACATATAAATCATTTATGAGAATTTATTTTTCTGAAGAAAAGAGGGGCAGAGAGATAGGAGGACGGTAAGAAGAGAAGTAAGCGGGGAAATAAAAGAGGAGAATAAAGATGGAAGAGGTTTTTCTTTTCTACTATTGACAATGTGGGATGGCCAAAAGATAAGGTATTTTAAAATTGTTTCCCTCTCCAGTTCCTTTCTTTAACCATCTTTCTTTATCTCCCTTTAATTTGCCTTCCTCTTTATTTTTGAAGTGACAGATTTTACTTTGGGAATTTATTAACAGTTAAACTCTGGACGATAAAATATCTATCAGCCCCTGTGCCCGGTTCCTTTCCTAAGCTGCGTAGCTGGTGCCCCGTTTTGCCATGCTGGGTGACCGAAGGCAATTAAAGAGGCTAGCCCCCCCGTTCATCTCTTTCCCTCTTCCCTCTGTACATCTACCTTCTATCTCTCTTTCCCTCCTACAGCTGTCCTCACTTCCTATACATCAATGAGGATGGTGCTCAACATACCAGCAAGAATTGTTTTCTTAGTTGCCAAGTTTCCAAATTTCACGGTGTGGGAGAACTCCACCCGCCTCCAGAAAGCCTTGTGTCAGTTCCTCTGTGTCACTTCCAAGTTAATATTCTACAATTGGTTTTGGTGAATCTATTCTAATGGGCCAGCAGAAGGTTTTAGTCTCATCTGTTCTCTATTACAGAACCATTGTGTACTTCCTGTACCACAGTCTATGCTTCCCAAGGAACTTTATTGCAGAGCACGTAGTGAGGAGAACTTCTGTTTCCAAAACAACTTCTATAAATGTCAAACAATTAATTTCAAATAGCAACAAGTGTGAATCATTTCTAGTGTATCATGATGTCTAAAAATCCCATTGTTAGTTGTTATTTGACACTTTTTGCTCATGGCTATCCACAGGTATGTGTTTAATGTAAGACAGCCTTTCTATAGCTAGCAACAGAACTGCTCCAAAGACATGTAAGGTTAAGTGGAAGGTGTTTGCAGGGAGATAATTTTGGTCCCAAGGACACAGCAGCATTTTCTTGTGATGGGGACAGAACACAGGGAACAGGCACAGGTTTTGTGGTTAGTGACCCAGAGGGTGTTTATTTATTCATAAAACACTGGAGAAATATATGAAATGGACAGGGCAGAAGAGCAGCAAGAGCAGTGCAGTTCAGAACATCACCAAATGCTCCTCACAATGGTATTGGTTTGAGGCTGATATGGAAGTGTGAGGTACATTTAATCTCTACAATCTGGACCACACCTCACAGAGAGGCCAGAGCAAAGGGCTTGTCATCGTGCATGACCGGGGCTTTAGGCCTTTTGCAGGTGTACTCATGACTGAGGTTCTGGGCATCTCTTCAGGGGTGGGCAGGGCTCTTGGCGTCTCCACCGGCTTACTATGGGTTATAGATTTCTGGGTTATAACACTGGATTAGTTTAATTTCAGCATGCTTAGATACCATCCACAAGACTGTGTGGGTAACAGGGGCTGAGCTGAATAATTTTTTTGGTGAGACAAGGTATCCTATAGTGTTCTGTGGAAAGTGCTTAGAAAAATGTAAAAGGGTTGAGATCCGGTGACTGTGCTGGCCACTCCATTATAGACAGAATACTTCCCTAAATAGTTATTGCTTTGTTTGGCGCTGTGCTTTGGGTCATTGTCCTGTTATAGGAGGACATTGTCTCCAATCATACGCCATCCACAGGGTATGGCATGGCATTGCAAAATGGAGTAATAACCATTATTCTTCTAAATTCCTTTTCCCCTGTATAAATCTCCCACTTTACAAACCACCAAGGCACCCCAGACCATAATATTTCCTCCACCCCTATTCCAGCATCTTTTCATTTGGTCTGCATCTCGCGAATATACCTGTTTATGATCAGAACACCTCAAACTTGGATTTGTCCAGTGTCTGTGTTCTTTGACCCTCACATTTTTGACATTGAGACTGGTGTTTTGTGGGTAATATTTAATGAAGCTGCCAGTCGAGGACCTGTGAGGTGTCTGTTTCACAAACTGGACACTTAAATGTAGTTGTCCTCTTTCTCAGTTGTGCCCCGGGGCCTCCCACTCTTTCTATTCTAGTTAAAGCAGTTTGCACTGTCTGGGAATGGAGTAATACAAAGAGTTGTACGAGATCTTCAGATTCCTGCCGATTTCTCAAATGGAATAGCCTTCCTTTTTCAGAACAAGAATAGACTGACACGTTTCAGAAGTAAGTTCTTTGTTTCTGACCATTTTGACCCTGTAATCAATATAACAGGCCTTCAAGGCCGGTTTTATTGCTCCTTTTTTAATCAGCACAACAGCTTCTTTAATCTATCCAGCTGTGCTAACATAATAGCAAACAGGCTTTCTATTGATCAAATTAGCCTTTTTGAATAATCAACTTGGATTAGCAATCTCAACGTACCATTGGAATATGGAGTGATGTTGTGAATAATGGGTCTCTACACTAATGTAGATATTCCATAAAAAATAAGCAATTTCCAGCTATAATAGTCATTAACAACATTAATAATATCTACATTGTATTTTTGATCATATTGATATTATAATAGACAAAAAATGCACATGTCTTTCAAAAACAAGGAAATTCCAAAGTGACCCCAAACCTTTGAACGGTTGTGTATATATTATCTGTCTTGTGCCATAAAGTTTATGAGCCACACAAGAGTGGACGGAAGTTGTCATTGTCCAATGATATATTTATTTCAGACTTAGGAGATTATTCAATATCATAGTAACAGATAATCAGATCAGATAATTACATTTAACTCACACATACACTTTTTTTTTTAACAGAATGTTTTTTAAAGAAAGCAGTGTGTGGATTTTAGTATAGTACAGCTATTTACAGTGGTTATCAAAGCTAATATCCCTAAGGAAAAATAAACTTCATTAAATGTAAAGCTTGAAATCAAGACAAATCATGTCAGAAATAAGTTTTAATAAGAGTTTGCAGCCAACAATATTTAAGTTAAGAACAAATTGATAATTTTTCAGAAAAATTATAATAAATACAGTTGCAACCAACAATGGAACGGGGTCCACCTATAATAGCGAGGAGAGTGAAATAGGTCACCGGTTTTAAGCTGGATTAGCCAGACGTGGTCAGACACTTTGACACTGAATATGGTGTATAATATACGAAATACAAGATATAGCAATGGAGAAAACACTCTGGTAATGGATCCTCGTGTCTATGTGTGCATGGCCTTGAAGACCTCTGCCTCAACAGTCCATTGTCTAATGCCACAGACAAAGACATGGCCATGGACTGTTAACATCAGGGTTTGACATTGGCACGCGCCCATCCACCAAATGCGGGTAGAATTTGGCTGTGGCATGTAACGCAGTCCATCTTACTAGCCACTTTGGCGGGTGGCATTCTGAATATCTATACATAAGGTTTTCCCTGAATCCAAAGCGAAAAGGCAACAGCCATCCCAAAATCTCCTACCACCTCTGTGTTTTGGCATGGTAAAACATGATTTTGCACAGATATACAAAATACCAGCAAAACACTTTTTCCACATTGACTGTTGCCAAGTGGGGTACTTTTTCTACACAATTTGAATATTTTTCTTGGACTTGGGGGGATTGACTTTTTTGCTGGAATCTACAGGCAAGGCAAGGATGGGGAAAAAATTGTGACAGTGCTGTGATAGAGCTCTGTTTAGTTTTTCATGCAAATCTATATTAACAAGAACATAGCAAAACAAAAATAGACTACAATAATATTGACTGTGATTAATTATGAAGCTGATGGGTGATTTCATATTTATTTTAAAGAAATTTTAATAGTTCTAGGTTATGTTAACAATAAATATATTGCTTGCATATTTTGGCTGATTTTAGGGAGGATATTGTAGCGTGCATTATCTGCTCAAGTGGAAATGGACAACAGGGAAGATTTAACATTGTAATAGTTGTCTTTTTCAAGTGTGTAGCCACAATAATGTATTTCACGGAGGGGTGTCCGGTAGATTGGGGTACCACCTTTGCCCAATAGTGACTGAACTAGTGAACAAGACAGACTAATAATATGTACTGTAGCAAATCTTTTAACATTTTATCTAATAAATCTTGAGTGCCCAACAACAAAATGGTGGCTAGTGAAAATGCTGAGTGGCTAGTAACTTTGGAAAACTACTAGCCACAGTGGCCAGTGAGCAAATATTTTTACGTCAAGCGCTGGTTAACATGATACGTAAATAGACTAGCAGGGGACATTTGTGTCTGTATGTGTGTATTCATATGAACTTCTGACTCAACAGTCTACTTTCAGAAAAGGCCACAGAAATAGACACTAGCAATGGAAAATGCAGTGGTAGAATCAGAAAGACTTTTATTGCCAAGTACTTTGCAACAATTTATACAAAGGAAATTTATAAAACAGTACACTGAGCAGTAATAAATTACCAAAAAATATGTTGAGGGCTGTGTGTGTATATACAGTGGGGAGAACAACTATTTGATATACTGCTGATATTACAGATTTTCCTACTTACAAAGCATGTAGAGGTCTGTCATTTTTACCATAGCTACAACTGTGAGAGATAGAATCTAAAACAAAAATCCAGAAAATCACATTGTATGATATTTTAATAATTAATTTGCATTTTATTGCATGACATAAGTATTTGATCACCTACCTACTTTTTCTTTTAGAAGCCCTCCTGTTCTCCAGTCATTGCCTGTATTAACTGCAACTGTTTAAACATGTTACCTGTATAAAAGACACCTGTCCACACACTCAATCAAACAGACTCCGACCTCTCCAAAATGGCCAAGACCAGAGAACTGTGTAAGGACATCAGGGATAAAATGGTAGACCTGCACAAGGCTGGGATGGGCTACAGAACAATAGGCAAGCAGCTTGGTGAGAAGGCAACAACTGTTGGCACAATTATTTGAAAATGCAAGAAGTTTAAGATGACGGTCAATCTCCCTTGGTCTGGGGCTCGAAGCAAGATCTCACCTCGTGGGGCATCAATGATCATGAGGAAGGTGAGGGATCAGCCCAGAACTAAACGGCAGGACCTGGTCAATGACCTGAAGAGGACTGGGACCACAGTCTCAAAGAAAACCATTAGTAACACACTATGCCGTCATGGATTAAAATCCTGCAGCGCACGCAAGGTCCCCTGCTCAAGGCAGCGCATGTCCAGGCCCGTCTGAAGTTTGCCAATGACCATCTGGATGAAACAGAGGAGGAATGGTAAAAGATCATGTGGTCTGATGAGACAAAAATAGAACTTTTTGGTCTAAACTCCACTCGCCGTGTTTGGAGGAAGAAGGATGAGTACAAACCCAAGAACACCATCCCAACCGTGAAGCATGGAGGTGGAAACATCATGCTTTGGGGATACTTTTCTGCAAAGGGTACAGGATGACTGCACCGTATTGAGAGGAGGATGGATGGGGCCATGTATCGCGAGATCTGGGCCAACAACCTCCTTCCCTCATTGAAGATGGGTCGTGGCTGGGTCTTCCAGCATGACAACGACCTGAAACACACAGCCAGGGCAACTAAAGAGTGGCTCCATAAGAAGCATCTCAAGGTCCTGGCGTGACCTAGACAGTCTCCAGACCTGAACCCAATAGAAAATCTTTGGAGGGAGCTGAAAGTCCGTATTGCCCAGCGACAGCCCCGATTCCTGAAGGTTCTGGAGAAGGTATGTATGGAGGAGTGGGCCAAAATCCCTGCTGCAGTGTGTGCAAACCTGGTCAAGAACTACAGGAAACGTAGGATCTCTGTAATTGCAAACCAACTCTACTCGCCGTGTTTCCTATAAGGAGGCATACATGAGACACGTGAGCGCCAACAGTCAGGACAATCGGATTTTAAGGTAATTTTATAATGGTCATTAGAGTTTGAATAAAGTACTAACTTTGTGAAATCATAGTTCAGTTGAGTTTTGACATAGCAACTAGTTTAATTTTCAGCCCTGTTCAGAATTATGACCTAGAGTCTGGAAATTACCTGGCGAGTAAATCCGATATACAGTTCTAAGTTGTTTAAAAGTGCAAATAGAAGGTGAATGGTGACACGTGCAACTGAAATGCAGGGATAGCAGCAAATAAGTTCCAAATGCAGGCATGTACATGCAACAACTGAAAAAGAAGGTAAACATGCACAACATTTCAAAGAATGATTTACAGTTTTCTACATAAAAATATAGAAAAGTTGTTTTTAGATTGTATTGATAAAAAACAGTAACATGTAATACATTTGTTGAAATTTTAATTGGTGATCGTTGGCATTTCCTTCTGTGAATTTCTATTTAGCATAATACATCTGTAGAATCTTCATCTTCAGTAAAATAAGCAGAGAAATTACAGAAAGATGATTAAATGTGTATGTGTTGTTTCTCTCTCCATACAAAATCAGTAATGTGCAATATGTTTGCTGAACTGATAATTGGTGATTGTTGACATTTTGTCTCATGAATACTTATTTAGCACAATACATTTGTAAAATCTTAATCTCCAAAGAATACTGAACATCCAAATTGCACAATTTGCACTGAGAAACACATATGAAACCCAGTAGAACCAAATGAGGCGTGGATGATTTCTTTGAAAATGTGGTGAATTCTATAGCTCACAATGGCAAAAATGTCAGTTGAGAGATGACCTTACATACCTCTTTTCAGAATTTAACTGAACTAGAGTGAGTACTATGTGTTTTCAAATGTGGCCAACTCAATAGCACCACCTTTTGGTTCATTGGAAATTGCTTGGTCCCATTTTGTCGTTTTGTGATTATAAACAAATCTACCAGATTCAATTGTAATAATATTTTCGGGGTAGGATTTGTGCTAATATGTGCACTTCTAGGCTCTGCACATGATGGTTGGTCAACAGCGGCCATTTTTTAAAATAGTTTTCTTTCATATAAATGTAAACATTGTCATACATAGAGGCAAAATATGAAGTTACATTAAGATCAGTCATTTCGGGATAGAGGAATGATGTTTTGAGCATTTTTATATATTACAAATTACAAAGTTAATGGGTTCCAATGGCAAATGCGTTTTTATGTAAGAGATGGATTTAGCTACCTCTTTTCAGGCCTCTTTTTTAAGCGGGGTGAGTGTCGTAAAAGTTGCATATGTCAAAACACTCAATAGCGCCACCGTGTTCTTAAATGAAATGTCGTTGCACACATTATGTTGTCTAAAGATTTTGAACATACATACGAAATAAAACTATAATCCGATTAAGTGTGTAGGATTCTGTGCCTATGTGTAGAAAACCATACCTCTATACAAGTTCATAGGTCAATAGCAGACATGTTTTTTGGCTTACTGATCTGGTATCCATAGGATTTTAAAGACCTTTGTCCATAGATGCCAAATACTAAATTATGTGATTATCGGTTATTTGGTACCATAGGAGTAGCTTGTAAAGGTTTTTTTCACAAATTTAAAGTGGCTGAATAACAAAAACGGAAAAGTCAATGAATCCCAATTGCAAAAATGTTTCATGAGAGAAGATGGACTTATGTATCACTTTTCAAGGTTCTAACTGAAACAAGGTGAGCGTGGTGAGCTAGCATATGTGGAAAACCTGAATAGGTCCACCAAGTGCAGTAATTTTTGTCCTATCATCTATGTCAACATACTGAGTAGAATTATAATTTAATCCTTGTAGTAGTTGTGTGCATAAATGTGCAAAACCATGCCTCTGTACATGCGTATTGGTCAGTAGCAGCCATGTTTTTTACTCACTGGCCTGCATGATATGGCGTTTGATGGCCTTTGTCCTTAGATGTCAAATATAAAATTACATGAAGATCGGTCATTTGATGTCATAGGAGTAGAATTCTAAGTGTTTTTCACAAAATCCAAAATGGCGGAAAATCCATGACAGCGGACCTCATGGGTCCCATTGGTAAACATTTTCCTAATGAGGAGATAGGTATACAGTGGGGCAAAAAAGTGTTTAGTCAGCCACCAATTGTGCAAGTTCTCACACTCAAAAACATGAGAGAGGCATGTAATTTTCATCATAGGTACATTTAAACTATGAGAGACAAAATGAGAAAAATCCAGAGAATCACATTGTAGGATTTTTTATGAATATATTGGTAAATTCCTCGGTAAAATAAATATTTGGTCACCTACAAACAAGCAAGATTTCTGTCTCTCACAGACCTGTAACTTCTTCTTTAAGAGGCTTCTCTGTCCACTCGTTACCTGTATTAATGGCACCTGTTTGAACTTGTTATCAGTATCTTGGTGTGAAGAAATCAACTGTGGGAGCAATTATAAGAAAATGGAAGACATACAAGACCACTGATAATCTCCCTCGATCCCGGGCGCCACGCAAGATCTCACCCCGTGGGGTAAAAATGATCACAAGAACAGTGAGTAAAAATCTCAGAACCACACGGGGGGACCAAGTGAATGACCTGCAGAGAGCTGGGACCAAAGAAACAAAGGCTACCATCAGTAACACACTACGCCACCAGGGACTCAAATCCTGCAGTGCCAGACGTTTCCTCCCAAATGATCATTCCCAAACATCATTCCTCCCAAATGAACAACAATAATATAAAAACAGATTTGTTTTATTAGGAAATGTACTCTACATTAATGTATATATCAGCTTGTAACCCACATAATAGTGAGAAGAGACTGAGTGAGAAGAGATTGAGGTTGTGTAAGGAAGACCATGTCCGTAACCTCATGAACAAGACTAATGCTGCAATAAACAAATGATCTACTCTCTCCCTTAACAACAGGGTACGCGATCATTATTGCAACCACTATACGAAATGGCTGATTTCTAACAACACCAAGGTCTAAGTTAAATCGGAGTGTTGATAATTATAATAATTATTATTATTAGGGGAAATCCAGTATAATGTGACAACATATATGTCCTACCACTGCATTTTCCATCGCTAGTGTTTTTGTCGATGGCCTTAGAGTGTTGATGTTGATTCAGAAGTCTGGACAACCATACATAAACAGACACAAACTATTTTCGTGTGCTTACCCTATTGATTAACTTCTAGGGTGTCTATCTCTAATACATAATATCTAATACACAAGCAGCACTTTATTAGCCACTCACTCCATTGCCTCCAGTGCAAGACTCTATACCTAAATGTGGCTTATGCAAATTGCTTTATAACAAAAAACTAGCCATTCTGAGGTGGAGCATGGATTTCAAAAATTTCTTATTAGGGAATAAAGAATCCATACTAAGTGTCATTTAATGGGAGGAAATAGAGTGTATAGCGAGCAGCACCAGGGCATTTAATGCATGACTGTATACCTCAATTTGGACTACACAAATTGCCTTATAACAAAAAAATCTAGATATTGTGAAGTGGAACATGGCATTTGAGAATTACTCAATTGGGTTTATAGTATCCATATAAAGTGTAATTTTATGACGGTATAGGGTATAGCCAGCAGCACTTTCTTAGTCACCCACTCCACTGGCTCCAGTGCCAGACTCTATACCTGAATTTGGTCTATACAAATTGCCTTATAACAAATAAAATAGATATTGTGAAGTGGAACATGGCGTTTGAGAATTACTCACTAGGGTATAAAGAATCCATATAAAGTGTTGATTAATAGGAGGTTATAGCCAGCAAGTCTCTTAGCCACCCACATCAATGCCCCAGTTCAATACACTCTAACACTAAAATGGCTATGCAAATTGCCTTATATCAAAAGAAATAGATGTTGTAAGGTGGAACATTAGAGGATTTAGCCAGCAGCACTTTATCTCCCCGATCAACTGGCTCCAGTTCTATACCCTGTAAGTCAAACAGGGCTATGCATATTGCCTTTTAACAGAAAAATGCTAGACGTAGTGAGGTGGAACATGGCATAAAAAATGGTTCACTAGCATATGAAGAATCCATATAAATAATTGTCTGATCATGTCTGACTTTCCAGTTTGATACCACCTATTTCACTATTTTTGCTGTATAGGAGAACCCTGTCCCATTGTTGCTTGCAGCTATATTGTTTGTGCATATGCCCCGAACAACAGTTTGGAGTATTCGGCCTTCTTGGAGACCCTGAATGGAGTCCTGTATGGAGCTCCAGTAAGGGACTCCATAATGCTGCTGGGGGACTTTAACGCGCACGTGGACAATGATGGAGACACCTGGAGAGGCATGATAGGGAGGAACGGCCTCCCTGATCTGAACTAGAGTGGTTGTTTTTTATTAGAGTTCTGTGCTAGTCATGGATTATCTAAAACGAACACCATGTTCGAACATAAGGATGCGTGGTACCAGAGCACCCTAGGCCGAAGGTAGATTATCAATTTTGTGATTGTGTCATTGGATCTGATGCCGCATGTATTGGACACTCGGGTAAAGAGAGGGGCGGAGCTGTCAACCAATCACCATCTGGTGGCGAGTTGGGTCAGGGGGTAGGGAAAGACTCTGGACAGACCAGGAAAGCCCAAACGGGTAGTGCAGGTGAACTGGGAATGTCTGGAGGAGGCCCCCATCTGAAAGATCTTCAACTCACTCCTCTGGCAAAGCTTTTCTGACATCCCTGTGGAGGTTGGGGGCATTGAAACTGTGTGGTCAATGTTCAAATCTTCCATTGCTGAAGCTGCGGCGGAGACCTGTTGTCTAGAGGTCTTAGGTGCCTCAAGGGGGGTTAACCCTAGAACACCTTGCTGGACACCGGTGGTCAGGGAAGCCATCTGGCTGAAGAAGGAGGCCTTCCGGGATATGTTATCCCGGAGGACTCCAGAGGTAGCTGCAGTGTACCGGCGGACCCAAAGGGCTGCGAACTCTGCCGTGAAAGAGGCAAAACAGCGGGTGTGGGAAGAGTTCGGGAAAGCCATGGAGATGGACTTTCGGTCGGCACCAAGGTGTTTCTGGAAAAACGTCCACCACCTCAGGAGGGAGAAACAGGGAACCATCCAAGCTGTGTACAGTAAGGATGGAACACTGTTGACCTCAACTGAGGAGGTAATTGGGCGATGGAAGGAACACTTTGAGGAACTCCTAAATCCCACTAACACACGCTCTTTAGTAGAGGCAGAGCTGGAGGCTGATGGGGAAGCGTCGTAAATCTCCTTGGCAAAAGTCACTGAGGCAGTTAAACAGCTCCACAGTGGCAAAGCTCTGGGGATTGACAAGATTCTTCCAGAAATGTTGAAAGCTTTGGATGTGGAGGAGATGTCTTGGATGACATGGCTCTTCAACATTGCGTGGGAGTCGGGGGCAGTGCCTAAGGTGTGGCGGACCAGGGTGGTGGATCCCCTGTTCAAAAAGGGGGACCAGAGGGTGTGTGCCAATTATAGGGGTATCACACTACTCAGACTCCCTGGGAAAGCCTACTCAAAGGTGCTGGAAAGGAGGGTTCGGCAGATTGTCGAACCTCAGATTGAAGAGGAACAATGCGGATTCTGTCCTGGTCGTGGAACAACCGACCAGCTCTTTACTCTTGCAAGGATCCTGGAGGGAGCCTGGGAATATGCCCATCCAGTCTACATGTGCTTTGTGGATCTGGAGAAAGCATATGACCAGGTCCCCCAGGAAATAATATGGGAGGTGCTGCGGAAGTATAGGGTGTGGAGGTCCCTTCTTAGGGCTACCCTATCCATGTACGTCAAAAGTGAGAGCTGTGTTCGGGTTCTTTCAACGTTTATGGACAGGATATCAAGGCGTAGTGGGGGGTGGGGAGGGGTTACAGTTCAGTGGGCTGGGGATCTCATTGCCACTTTTTGCAGATGTGGTCCTGATGGCATCATCAGTGTGTAACATCCAGCACTCACTGGACCGGTTCGCAGCTGAGTGCAAAGCGGTTGGGACGAGGATTAGCACCTCTAAATCTGAGGCCATGGTTCTTAGCAGGAAACCCATGGAGTGCCTCCTCCGGGTAGGGAATGAGGTTTTATCCCAAGTATCTTGGGGTCTTATTCGCAAGTGAGGGAAAAATGGAGCGGGAGATTGGCTGGAGAATCGGAGAAGCGGGGACGGTATTACATTCACTTTACCGCACCGTTGTGAGAAAAAGAGAGCTGAGCCGGAAGGCAAAGCTCTCATTATTCCAGTCAATTTTCGTTGCTCCCGTCACCTATGGTCAGGAAGGCTGGGTCATTACCAAAACAACTATATTGTGGGTACAAGTAACTGAAATTAGTTTTCTCAGAAGGGGGCTGGCGTCTCCCTTAGAGATGAGAAGTGCAGTCAGCCGTGTGGAACTCGGAGTAAAACCGCTGCTCCTTTGCATTTAAAGGAGCCAGTTGAGGTGGTTAGGGAATCTGGTAAAGAGGATGTCTCCCTAGGGAGGTGTTCCAGGCACATCCAGCTGATAGGAGACCTCGGGGTAGGCCCAGGACTAGCTGGAGAGATTATATTTCGACACTGGCCTGGGAATGCCTCAGAATCCCCCAGTCAGAGCTGGCCAATGTGGCTCGGGTAAGGGACGTTTGGGTTCCCCTGCTGGAGCTGCTGCCCCGTGACCCAACAACGGATAAGCATATGAAAATGAAGATGGTACAGCCTGGACAAACATTGAGTCTGGGGGAGGAAAAGGGCGATATCAAGTCCAAAATATGATCACACAGTCAGCTGGCCTTAATAAAATTACTGAGTACATTACTTGTTGTTGAATTGCAGCAGCCAGGCGCAATCGCGCAAGAGGAATTTTTACCTGCGTTGGCGGTTTTAGGTATACAGCAATCCCCGGCGGTTCTAGTGTTAGGTAACCGCACGTAATTGTGTCCGGCTTTTGCCACCTCCACCATATTCATGCAGCTGCTCGTGTACGGTTCATGTTAAGGTTTTAGCATAATATTTTAATTGCACTCACAAAACCATTAAAAACAACAATAACGCTTTATACATGCAGGTCGCTTTATCTCCTCCTCCTTGGTGTCGCTGTCAGGCCAACCGAGGAGTTCCGCTACTGTCCATCTCTGCCGTGCCTTTTTTTGGTCCTCTGTTTGGTCAGTCATTCTGTCACAGTGTTAGGTATAGTGGAGAAGAGGAACTAGGCACAAGCAGATTTGGCAGTTGATGCTGTATTTTATTTAAAACAAACACAGCACACTATAAACAAACTGAAAGGAAGTGATGGTTTAAACTTAAAACGACACGCACCACTTATATGACACACAGCGACATGCAACAATGACTGACAATTGAGGGGAGCGGAGGAGAAACATTTAAACACATACAAATGACTTTATTGGGACCTGGTGTAAGTGATAGTTGGAGACAAGACAATGAAGGAGTCCAGGGTACGTTCCTAAGTAGTGGAAAACTGGAAAAAGCGGGAGATGACAGAGCTGTCCGTCACCTCATTGTCACATCACCAGATTTCCTGCTGAACACCATTAACACTGGTATTAGCCTATTGATGTCAAAATGTTTCTCAACCCTTATAATCTGAGGTGGGGGAGTCATAAATTGAGTTATGTGTCGGAGTGTGCTGTGTCAATTGTCTTGTTTACATTCATTTTCATTTGAGGAACAATAAGACCTGTCTGGTCAGATACTCCTTTTGTTGTTTTGTCGTAGTCATTTATAACATAAGTGTTTGGGCCTTTTCTTTTCATTAGGAATTGAACTATACTTGTAATGTTTTATCAAACATGCAATGTTTTTCTTTTAATGGTTGATAGGGGGGAATGTGGGATCTGAGCATTTACAATTACAATATGAATGTACATTTCATTGGATGTGAATGTGCCTAGGTAAAGAGAACAACAGAAACACCTCTGTTTAGATTATCTCTCTGTGGGTTGCGCTCTGATAACCACAGGAATGTTTACATTGACCATTTGGCATGGGGGTTACTGTCTTGGAAACCAGATCGTTGCTAGGTAAACACACCCCTTAAACACTTACATCTATATACTATTTGTTCATTAGTCAATTTACCAGGCTTCTGTTAGTATCAGTTTTAAAAACACAAGAATTGTCCCAGTTATCTTTGGTAAATACAAATAGGGGAAAATATATTATTTAACCAAACTCAAATCAGCATTTAAAACACAACATCAAATTTTATTGGGGGGAATAAAATCATTTTTAGCTGTATTACCCTCTTTCTTAGGTTATAACTATATTTGATTCAAAATATGTCCTCATGGGACACAGCGCGTCTCCTTAACATTAGTCTATCACCTTGTGGATTCTTCATTTTAACACTCATACAATATATAAGGAGAGAGAAAACACAATATGATAACCTTTTGTAAGACAACCATGAGACTATTTTACCAGATTGGAAAATCCTCGTAGAAATTTCCAATTCATCACTAGGTTTCATATGTACCCACATGTGCTAGCGAACAGCTCCGCACACAACAGATAGTTACCATGCGGTGAGCCTGTTAAAGCCTACCCACACTGTCGTTAGACCATTGAGGCTTAACTACTTTAAACATTATCATCAACGCAATAAATACATTTGACTCAAAATTACAAAGTGAACTTGAAAAAAGCACAACAAAAACTGCTATTTCTTGAATACCCATTAAAACGTGTTCAAGCATGACAGAACAAAACAGGCTATTTCGAATGCCTATTAAAACATGCTATATACCCACAAAGTGCTTTTCAAACAACGTGTAATATTTCATTAAATAAGCTTAGCTATTACCGGTGAAGGTGATCAGGTTTCCTTGATAAGTTCCAGTTTCATTCAATGATTAGTTATGAAACATTTTAGGAAAAAAACATTTAAGAACTCTGAATCAATGATTATGAAAGATCACTGAAAGATCAGTTCTTAGTATCGTCCAAAAATTCCAGGATCCCATAAGAGAGACTCAATCTTGAGACTACTATCGGTCTGCCTAGTGGTGAAACAGAATGAATTTTCTGCCATTTGGCTATCCCCTTTGTCTCCTCTCCTGCCTTATGACTGTTGTCCTTTCTCGGCCATCTTAACTTTTCTTTCTCTTTTCTCTTCGTATGTACCACACTCTCCATCTGTCTATATAAAACTTCCTCAGAATCCATCTCGTTCATCCATCTCGCCAACTTCTTCAGGCATAGCTATGAATAATCCTTTTCGTTCTTGATGGTGTCCTATTTGTGCCACGACTTTTAAACATGAACACATCGTGCGCATCAGAGGCTGCAGCCCTCTTGTTGTATGTGTAAAACTGGACAGCATTATATTTTTACTAGTACAAGTCACTGTATAATCGCAGAAAAATACAATATCACTCTAATCCTCAGAGGGAAATACAGTGTCATCATATAGTAGCAACACTAAATACAGTGTCTTGCAAAAGTATTCATCCGCCTTGGCTTTTTACCTACTATTTTGTTGCATTACACCCTTTAGAAAAACATTTTTTAATCTGAATTGTATGTGATGGATCAGAACACAATAGTCTAAGTTGGAGAAGTGAAATGAGAAAAATATATACATAAAATATATAAAAAATAAAAATCACCCCTTTGTTATGAAGCCCATAAAAAGCTCTGGTGAAATAATGTCCACCTGTGTGCAATCTAAGTGCCACATGATCTGTCAGTACACATACACACCTTTGTTGAAAGGCCACAGAGGCTGCAACACCTAAGGAAGAGGCACCACTAACCAAACACTACCATGACGACTAAGGAACTCTCCAAACAAGTAAGGGACAATGTTGTTGAGAAGTACAAGTTAGGGTTAGATTATAAAAAAATATCCAAATCGTTGATGATCCCCAGGAGCACCATCAAATCTATCATAACCAAATGGAAAGAACATGGCACAAAAGCAAACCTCCCAGGAGACGGCCACTCATGGACCGGCAAAGAGGGCATTAATCAGAGAGGCAGCACAGAGACCGAAGGTAACCCTGGAGGAGCTGCAGAGTTCCACAGCAGAGACTGGAGTATCTGTACATAGGACGAGAATAAGCTGTACGCTCCATAGAGTTGGGCTTTAGAGTGGCCAGAAGAAAGCCATTACTTTCTGCAAAAAACTGAATGGCACGTTTTGAGTTTGCGAATAGGCATGTGGGAGTCAAAATGTATGGAGGAAAGTGCTCTGGTCTGACAAAAATTTAGCTTTTCGGACATCAAAGAACACGCTATGTCTGGAGCAAACACAACACATCACATCACCCAAAGAACACCATGGTAGTGGTAGCATCATGCTGTGGGGATGTTTTTCAGCAGCCGGGACTGGTAAACTGGTCAGAGTTGAGGGAAAGATGGATGGTGCTAAATACAGGGATATTTTTGAGCAAAACCTGTACCACAAGCACAAACCATCCAACTTAAAGCAGCTGGAACAGTTTTGCAAAGTGGAATGGGCAAAAATCCCAGTGGTAAGATGTGGCAAGCTCATACAGACTTATCCAAAGCAACTTGGAGCTGTGATTGCTACAAAAAGTATTGACTTTAGGGGGGTGTATAGTTATGCACATTTACTTTTTCTGTTATTTTGTTGTTTACTTCACAATAAATATAAAAACATCTTAAAAGTTGTGGGCCTGTTCTGTAATTTAAATCCTCAAACAATCCATGTTAATTCCAGGTTGTGAGGCAACAAAACATGAAAACTGCAGGTGAATAATTTTGCAAGGCACAGTTCAGCACTGAAAACACTGGTCAACGTCCCACCAAGTTGAGACGGACTGTCCACACCCGCAGACAGATTCCACGCGATAAACACCTCGACCAAGTCAGGTTGTCATAGGGCTTGTTCGACTAACTACTGCATTTTGCAATATTGACAGTTCGTTATATGACGTAGTTTCACGACTCACTGTTCAGTTGTTCTCAGCAACCAGTAACCAGGAAAAACCACTTCTTCCTCTCGATTGCAAATTGAGCCCCTCTCCAATTGAAGTTCAGTAAAATCGTTAAAACGTGTCCATCCGGTCGTGGCAGCATGCTGTTAGAAAT
Source organism: Esox niger (assembly GCA_016801105.1). Taxonomy (NCBI): domain Eukaryota; kingdom Metazoa; phylum Chordata; class Actinopteri; order Esociformes; family Esocidae; genus Esox; species Esox niger. The sequence continues at coordinate 44,271 of JACXGJ010001256.1, forward strand.
CCGTTGTTTTGTATAGTGGTTGAAATAATGATTGCGTACCCGGTTGTCAAGGGAGAGTGTAGATACAAATTTGTATTGCAGCATTAGATGGTCTTGTTCATGAGGTTACGGACCTGGTCTTCGTTACACAACCTCAATTTCTTCTCACTGTTATGTTGGTTACAAGCTTAAATATACATTGAGAGTCGTGTTTACCTAGCAAAGATCTGGTTTCCAAGACAGTAACCCCCATGCCAAATGGTCGATGTAAACATTCCTGTGGTTATCAGAGCGCAACCTACAGAGAGATAATCTAACAGAGATGTTTCTGTTGTTCTCATTATATAGGCACATTCATTTCAAATGAAACGTACATTCATATTGTAGTTGTTAATGCTTAGATCGCACAGGGTTGATTGGTTTTATTCAATGCTATGTTGTGCTACACAACCCTGATTATAGTCTGAAGCAAGAATACCAATAATAGAAACTAGACTGCAGTTAAATACAAAAACATTCCAGTGAAGGAGTTAGACATAACAGGGCCATATATGCAATATGGGTGTATTGTATCTATTGTACATCTAATGTAATAATATAGGGCTCACAGATCTGTGACTACCACATAGGGTTTTTATCTGCCGAAAAGTATATACTAGCAGAATCAAGAGTAAAATTAAGTTGACCTTAAACACACTCTATTATATAAGTACACACCCATCTTCATATTCATCAAACAATTTTGATTGACTGAATGGCATTCCTTTTCCTTTGAAGTGCCCAACTTTGACAACGGCCTGAACATTGGAAATTGGGTGCCATTTGCGACACATCCATAGCCTGCCTTACTCAATGATGCATGTATCTCTCTAATATCGATTCCTTTCTCCAACCATATTTTCCACTCATTTAATTGTCTTACTGATGTGCAAATTAACCTTGGCATCTGCACAAAGAAATGTCATGGTTCACGCTTTGCACCTCCTTTTTTTATTCACTTCTTCATCCAACCATATTTAATTTTGGGCTCTCTGATTTCATGGTCAATTTTATTTTGCTCACATTCAAGGAGACCATCATCAGTAATTCTTTCACAACTTTTCATGTCCCCTTTCTCTCCAGATTTGCTGCAAAATTGCCTATTCAGGTTGCTAAATAAGTGTGACTGCCATTAATTCAGTGCGACGCCCTGTGCTTTTGAATATGCATTTTGAGTGCTGACCTCCAGCTGTAATTACTTTACGTCTTTGTTTATCATTTACAGGAATCACACAAGCTAATTTTCCTCCCTTTTATTTTAGCCTTTGTTTTATCACAACAGTCACACAATACGATAAATTCCTTGGCTAATCTTAAAAATACATCAAGGGGATTGACCTATGCTTGGCATCAGTGAACATCATTTCATTTTTTGCATTTATGGTGAAGAGATTGAAGAGTTACCTTAAAATATGTTGCCCTTGAGTCAAACATATGATAATGATATGGTAGTGATTGTTGTAGAAGAAGTATAAGTAATTACTTATACAGTATACTTATATTGCTTCTACTACTACAATAACTAGCATAATTATTATTATTACTTAATAATAGCAACTTGTGTTTTGAACTATAGTGTGAAAGAGCTTTACATTGTAGATTGGTAACCAGCTCACATATATTTTAGAGACCAGAAGATATTATGGAAGACCAGTAGACATCTCTTCTCTTCTTGGCAGAGAGATGGTAAAGGAGGGATCCCTAGACTCTGGGATTACCCTATTATTGGAGGAGATGTTCCACTAAGCCCCAACACTGACATATTACTCTTCTATGGCCCATTCACTTTGAAATATGTCTTGTCAGGCAGGCTTAACAAAATCTACATAATCCTTTTTCATCACAATTAAAGATACCACTGAACAATAAAATTGCTTGCTCTCTGGTTTGTTTCATCTTGCTATTGAGAGAAAGAGTATGAAAGTGGGGCTGAGCCCCTTGCTAAAGGTTGGACAAAAATTTGGATTTTAGCTCACAAATGGTGACAGTGGACAATAATATAATACAGTACTTTGTCAACATAAAATTACAGTGCATTGATATCTGTATTCTTCTATCTATATTTTGAGTGCTATAAATAGAATGGAGCCATAATCAAAAACAATCACTAGCAGAAATATAGCAGACATCGCAGGTACAATATATCATCCAGTCAAACCATCCAATCAATTTAAGGATTGAGATATTAATTATATATATATATATATATATATATATATATATATATATTTATAACATACATACATACAGCCCCAGAAAATATATAAAGACCACTGTACCTTTTTCTTTCCTTTCCAAAAAAGTCAAAAAGGAAGGTTTTGAGCGAGGAAGAGAAGGGTTAAGACCACTACAATTTGAACGCTTCTGTTCCTAACTCAATACATTCCTTTTCAACTCTTTTGGAAAGGAAAGAAATGGTGCATTGGTCTAAATGTTTTCTTATATTTCTTATATATTTATTAGTCACTGGACAAAAGCCCAATGTGCTCCCCAAACCAACATCCAGTACCACTGAAATGTATTGACATTGGAGCCTACAGCATCAGGGTCAACTGATAAAACTCGACCTTGATAACAGGACTATTGTTGAACACCAGAGGTCTGTCAACTCTAAGCCTGCTGTTGGAGGGTCAGACAGTCTTAGCTTAGCATATAATTAATACCTAATAACACTGATTGTTTGTCAACACTTTATCCACCAACTTTTTTCTCCAATGCATAGTTATCTGCAGAGTGCCTGCAGGCCCAGCTATTCTTCTGATAGTATCTTAAGCCTCTTGTTCCAATACCCTGGCCTGGCAGTAACTACACTGGCCACTCGCTCATTTACATGCTGCAGATAAATGCACTGCAGTCTTTAATCTGTCTCGGTTTTGAGCTCTGTTTCAGTTAGACCTGCTACAACACAACAACGGGCCTCCATCTCTCATCTCCTTTAACACAGTGCACACAGGCCACCGTATTCACAAAAGTGATGCATAATGTAGAAACGGATTATTTGCCTTTTTGAACAAGTTAACATGGACAGGGAGAACCTGATCAGCGCCATCCTGAGACAACTTATGAATACAAGTTTTGGCCCTGTCCATCTACCTCTCTCCTTTTACATGCTTCTATCCAGCTTTGCCATATGCTGCACAGACAGTTCTAGGTTTGCAGTGGAGAGCTGTGTGAATGTCCATACACAGTTAGACAAGTGTTGCTGGTCGGATTAATATTTCATTTTTACTTCAGTGAATTGTTTGCATACTGTCATTAGGACATACATTTTTTGTTGCAGTGATATGACAAGTATTTTTTTCAGCACCAGCTGCAACCTACAATGTCATAGTTATCAAAAAGCCATAGCAACAAGCCATTGCTGGAGTCTAAATTGTCAATGCTTCCGTCACACTTGACAAAACTAAGCTATTTCCTGTAATTGGCTTATTACATTGTAATGATCGTGTTGTGAGTTAATTTCTGTAATTCTGAAAAAAACTGAAGCTACATTGTCAAATGAACTTTAATTACAATCTTTATACTAATTGCAATTTTTATTTATTGTATCATTGAAAGTGCATATATTGGGGAAATCTTACTTCAGGTCCAGAAACAAAACTTCTGGACATTGGCCATGGAATTTCTAACCAACAATTGTTGAAACAGACAGTCAGTACAGAGGTAGTTGTTGAAAATGTTGATGAATAAAACAATGCCAGTAACTTTAGCATTGATTTAAGATAGATATTAAAAACAAAAGGTTTGGTAAAAGCTTACCTTAGCATTATGCATAGACCACTTCACCAGCTGTAATTTAATGTACAACCTGGACACACTGGGGACAATTACATTAAACCCACTAATGCTATGCCTAGCAAGATATTGAAAGCAATTTGGCTAGCTATCTGCAGTAACCTTTCATAGCTGCAATAAGATGGATGACCTGCTACAGTATCTAGTTTGTATAACATTTTGCAACTTTACGTTCTATAGCTGAGCTAAAAGAATGTCAAGAATGTAAAGTAATAAGTACACATATTGAACAGAAAAAAAAGTATGTATTTGTCAGGTCAAGATCCCACATGAAACTAAATTTTTTCCATTCAAAAACATTCATAGTGGAAACATACCAGAGTTGCGTACATTATTTTCTTTAATGACAGGGTGGCCAGCAAGCAGGATGGTAGGCTGCAGTTTGTGGTAGTGGTCAAATGGAAAAAATTCACAGTCCTAACTTAAGTAGCAGGTTATCTAGCAAAAATTCCCAACAACCTGGATGAATGCAGCTATGCTAGTTGACCAATGATCAGTATAACCATTGTGTGATGTGGCTGGATGCATTCTGGCATACTTGTGTCTTTGTTGAGCCCTGGGTATGTGGTCATTTCTATTAGGATCATCTATAACTTAACAACCTGCTTACTAATAACACTGACAAAGGTCCCTTGTTTTTCTTCATTCAACTCACTAATATAGCAGACGCGACAAATAACACAGATAACAAGTGAAATACAATTTGGGATTGGTTTTAGTTGACCTCAAATGACATCACTGTCAGATGACAACTCCAACAGCTTTTTGACATGGTTTGCTTTAACATATGTAAAAACTCTGAAAAAAACTCTGTAAATAAAAGGTAAATAACTAGACAACTCAAACCACATCAACACAGCTTGCTTCCATATCTGTAAAAACTGTTAAAAATAATAAAATAATAAAATAGATTTAATTTTATCCCACATATTAGACAACATATCTTGAATATACTTACAGTGCAAGTAAACAGGAAGATTTCTTAAAAAATAACCTAATCTTTGCCGGTCAACTTTGAGAATGGAAGAATGAAGAGAGAGTGGGATTTGTGATGGTTGTGGTATTCAAACTTTCTATCAAAAAGTCAACCAACATGACTCATCCCATGTAAGAACACACTATGTGCTCTGTTGTCAGGAAAAGTCTCTTAGAGAATACAAACTGTACTGTAGTTCACCTTTCACATTAGTAAATGCTGGATTGTGGATCACTTGATTTCTTAGGTGTTAATCTACGAAATGATCAGAGAATCGTTTTGTTTACAGAATACATGCAGCATAATTTTCTGTAAATAATTCTTGGCTTTCAGGGCGTTCTTACTAGGCTCATGAGTTGGCACTGATATTGGGAACTAGTCGGTCATGATAAAAGGAACATTATTAAAAAAAAATATTCCTGGATACCAAACAAATAGATATTGATGATTTGTGCTGAAATTTTAAACTGTCAAAACACATCAAAATAAATGTTTTACTTCTACTTGAACCCTTTGTAAATCACTTACATGGATTCATTAAAGCTTTGCTATCTACTTTATTCTCCTTTTCGTTTTAGTAAAACAAAAGGAGGACAATATCCTTTTAAAAGATTTTTTCTCATCCCATTAAGTTGAATTGGAACTGAAGTGTTTGTGTTTTTCTTTGGATTAAAATATGATAGCACTCAAAGGGAGAATGAATACTCTCCTTTGTAGCCTAGTGAATACACAATCGAAAAAGAAGAAAGACAGAAGGAGAGAAAGAATAAGAGGAAAATAGAGCAAATGAAGAGAAAGACAGAAGGGAATGTACAGAAGGATTGAAAGGCCAACATACAGTTGCCGACAGAGGTTTATAATGCATAGACATCCTTGTATGTAACATACTGCCTGTGTGTGGAGGATTAATTAGGAGACAAATAGTGCGATTGTTGGGTTATGGTGATTATGTATGTGGTGGTGATGGTGGAATCTTCCCAGCCCAGCCCCATATAGCAGATAGGAACCACCAGGGGTACAGTGGGAGAGTAGGTTGGTATGGGGGAAGTAGAAGGGAAGTAGCAGGAGATGAGCAGAAGGGAGGCAAAGGAGGGGAGCAGAGAGGCTGTAGTGATTTATGTGGTAGCATTGGGCTGATAAGGACGCTGCCTTCATTTAATGCCTTATCACCAGACTTAAAGAAAGGCTACGATTTGCAGCATTCTTAAAAGCCCCAGATGCCACTAATCTCTGCAACCTTGCAGCCAATCTGTCTCAGTAAAAACTATAGATCACTCACTTGTCTGACTGATCTAATAGGCATCTTTTTGCCTCCAGCATTGTGCTGGTTGCTTTGGGAATAAGAATGTGTGTGTGTGTGTGTGTGTGTGTATGTGTGTGTGTGTGTGTGTGTGTGTGTGTGTGTGTGTGTGTGTGATGCGTTGTTACACAGCTGTACACACAGTATATTTGTGAGAGAAGGAGCAAGCATGGAGGAAATGTCTGAAAATCTGTCTGTTTACAACTTAGTGAGAATTAGAAAAAGTAACAGTCTCAGTAATATGCCTAAAATATTTTGTCTATTAGGTTAAGGGCAATACAAAGCCGAATAGGTAGGTTACCTCATTCATTCTTTTCTATATCTAATTTTTTATAAGATTTTTATTTAACTTTTATATAACCAGAGGGACACATTGAGACCTTGGTCTCATTTACAAGAACACCCAGGGAACATTAATCCAAGAATAAAACAACAATAAATACAAAATACATACAATTTACATACAGACTGACATAAGCCATCTCAATCAAATAAAACAAACAGATTTCTCACTATGAAAATCAAACACCATTTTTTTAATTGACACACAAACACAAAGGCATGAAAGTACAATCAGATGCACTTTGACATATTTTATCACCGTAGTCAAGCATAGGCATGAAGTTGAATGAACAATTTGTTTCCTGTTCGCCAGAGAAAAGCAAGATCTGTTTCTATAGAAGAAACCCACTTTACACATATGCTTCTCAACAAGCTCATTTGTAGGCTTCAGAAATGAAAGTTTCTTGTCAATCTAAATTCCAAGGTAGTTGTATGAAGGGACCTGTTCAGTTATAGAACCACCCAGAGTTAAGATGTAAGCCAGGTGAGATCTATTGATGGGATTTCCAAAACAACATGTATTTGGTTTTGCTAGCATTAAGTACAGGCTTTTAATCATTAGTGAGCATTTGCCAAGATAATCCATCCACCTCACAGGTGTGGCTTATCAAGATGCTGATCAGACAGCATGAATATTGCACAGGTGTGCCTTGGCTGGACACAATAAAAGGCCACACGAAAATGTGCAGTTCCAACACACAGCACAATCTCCTTTGTCGTCTTACCCGACTTGAGTGGGCAAATGCTCACATTCGACGGCGTCTGGCACTTTGGAGAGGTGTTTTCTTCACAGGTTAATTCCCTTTTTCACTGTACAGGGCAGATGGCAGACAGCGTGTATGGCGTTGTGTGGGTGAGCAGTTTGCTGATGTCAACGTTGTGGATCAAGTGGCCCGTGGTTGGAGGTGGGGATATGGTATGGGCAAGCATGTGTTAAGGACAACGAACACAGGTGCATTTTATTGATGGCATTTTGAATTCTCAGAGATACCTGAGGTCCATTGTTGTGTCATTCATCCACAACCATCACCTCATGTTGCAGCATGATAATGCACGGCCCCATGTTGCAAGGATCTGTACACAATTCCTGAAAGCTGAAAACATCCCAGTTCTTGCATCGCCAGCATACTCACCTGACATGTCACCCATTGACCATGTTTGGGATGCTTTGGATCGGTGTATATGACAGCGTGTTCCAGTTCCAGACAATATCCAGCAACATCGCACAGCCATTGAAGGAGTGGACCAACATTCCACAGGCCACAATCAATAACCTGATCAACTCTATGCGAAAGAAATGTGTTGTACTGCGTGAGGTAAATGGTGGTCCCACCACATGCTGACTGGTTTTCGGACCCTCCCGGAACCCCCAATACAGACCCCCCCCCCCCGAAGACAACATTATATTTAAAATATGGGTTACTGCACCAGCAGTAAGGGATGCTGCACATTATAGCTGATCAGTTTCCCAATTGTCTGCCCCTATATTTTTTAGAGTCAAAAGTTAGTAAAGCAAGCAAGCAAGTTTATTTATATAGCTCAATTCATACATAGAAGCAATTCAATGTGCTTTAATGTGAAAATAAAAATACAAAATGCAATGGAATTAAAACAGAGATTGTAACAATTACACAGAGCTTATTCCTCTGATAGCACCAGAAATTGCATTATGATTGGTAAACGATAGCAGTATATACATTTAATAATGAAATGAATCAAAAAGAGAAATATAAAATACAGAATAATAATAAAGCATAGAATACTGAAACAAATAAAAAACATAGAAAGCGATAAAAGCTGTCAGCTAAGTTAAAGTGATAAAAACAGGAAGCTATAAGGCTCAGTGTAGTAAAGTTTGAGAGCTCAGACTTAGGCACGTGAAAAGAGAAGTGTTTTTAGCCTGGATATAAAAATTGACACATTTGGTGAACGTCTAACATCATCTGGTTGTTTATTCCATTTGTGTACAGCAAAACTGCTAAACTCAGCTTCTCCATGTTTTGGACTTTGGGCTCTACTAGCTGACCTGATGGATCTAAGAGCCATGCTCGGTTTATATACTTCAAACATATCAGAAATGTATTCGAGTCCTAAACCATTCAGAGATTTAGAAACTAAAAGCACAACTTTAAAATCTATTCTGTAACTGACTGGAAGCCAATGCAAAGATTAAAGAACCAGAGTGATGTCTTCTTGGTCCTCGTTAAGATTCTAGCATCTGCATTCTGAATGAGCTGCAGCTGTTTTACAGTCTTTTTGGGGAGTCCAGTTAAGAGGCCATTACAGTAGTTAACCCTACTAGAGATAAAAGCATAGAGGAGCTTCTCTTGGTCTTTTTGGGACACAAGGCTTTTAATTCTGGATATATTTTTCAGATGATAGAATGCTGTTTTGGTGACTGATTTGATAAGACTGTTAAATGTGAGGTCTGTGTCAAGGACTACCTTAACAGAAAACTGTCTGAAAGAAAATCACAACACATCAACAGTTTGACAAGTTATTTTGCAAATACATTTTCTTTGTGTTGAGATATCAATATACGATATATCGTGGTATATAAGTGTGTTAAGTGTACCAACACATAGCAAAAAATAAAAGATCCAAGCCCAAATTCAACCATCAAATGACTAACAAACATAAAGCTAACAAAATCTATTTTCTATGTAGAAATTCAGTGATAACAGCTAATATTAGATATTGATTTGCATTTTCCAATTCAATATAAATGTGTTTTTAATTCCTTAGAGTACACTGTTCCAATTGTAATTTCAAGTAATGATTTTACTTCATAGTGTACTTCCTAACCGGTAAACTATTCTCTACACATTGCAATACTTTTAATCAGCGTAGTGCACTATCTAGGAAATAGTGTGACATTTGTGATGCAATATAGTATATTGAGAAGTCCTGTTGTTTGAGCTGATGTGCTTGTCTACAGCACTCTGTCAAGTTTCTCAGAACTGTTCAGGCTACAAAATGGAAATCTGACAGTCCCCTCTTACAATCAATACTAGTCATCACCAATAATAATTACTCACAGCAGCTTAGGACCAACCATGGATTTTTAAGGCAGTTTGCATTAGAGGCCTATCTGATCCTTAAATAATCTTTAACGTGTTTTGCTCTGAAGTTTGGGGCAGAGACAACAAGGCTGCATATTGCATTAGTATGAATGTCATTGCAAGGTCTGGGTTAGAAGAATTTTATGATGTATTGAATACTAAGATAGTGCTAACACAGGACATAGCGAGCACATTTACAACATTCTATTGCTCCTGTGACCTGTTGAACAAAGAAGTAAAATAATTTCTTATTACAACACTAGCAGGTTATGACAACACTACAGTTCAGGATTGAGACTGAATTGTAGGTATAGCATACTACAGTATGAACTGGGTGCTTTGAATCCTGAAAGATGATAGGAGACTGTACACATTACTACAAGTATAACATGACTTCACTTGTTACTGCTCTAACTGTGTTAGTATCCGATTCAAAATTGTCATAAGCACCTTAGGGGTTTGTGGTATATTGCCAATATACCATGGCTAAGTGCTGTGTCCAGGCACTTCATGAAACATCATACTTGAGAATGTGTCTTAGTCATGGTACAGGATATTGGCCATATACCACACCCACACACTCATGTATTAATTATAAAAAAGCTGGTGCAGATCCAGGTTGCTGATTGGTTAATAGAATAGAGCTGTTTATGACCATTCCTGGATAATGCCCTTGTAACAGTTTAATTATTCAGTGTTCCTCAACTTATGTTGGTTGTGTTTGTGTCATCCTTCCATTACCAAAGTTTGTATCTACAATGAAAAAAACATAGTTCAATGTTCCTATTAATTACTGTAATTATGGTATTTCTGCATAATATAAGCAAAAATAAAAGTTACTTAAACAGACATATTTTCCTATAAGACAGACACATATACTCATAATGTGTACTTCGCTATGCCTGTGAGGAGATCCGAATACAGGAGCTATAGTTTGCTGGTCCGCTACGCCAACCCCTTCTCTATTTAACAAGGGGTACAATAATATTATAAACAAAAATCAGTCATTCTAGGAACTATGTCAGCACTGTGACAGAGTTGATGTTGGACAACATTCTGAGTTAATGAAGAAAAAAAACTATTCTTCATCCTTATCCTTATCCATTATGAAGTTTTTATGCACCACAAGAAGACATGTTGTTACCTGAACTGTCATGAGCATATGAAGGTGTCCTTATAGAATAGCTGACCATACACCTTCATGACTCATTCATTTAGATTTTCAAAGTTGACAAAATCTCTAATCTCATTCAGAAATCTCAGAAGAGTGAATGTAAGTGAGTGAGTGAGTGACTGAGTACCCCTTGTAAAATAGTGTAGTGGTTTGCGTAGCGGACCAGCAAACTATAGCTCCTGTATTCGGATTTCCTCACAGGCATAGCCAAGTACACATTATGAGTATTCCCTTTGGATGAATACTTTTCTGGCTAAAACCTTCAGTATCTGCATTATAGTAAGTCTGAAATAAAACTGTTTAAGGTTATATTGCGACTGTTCCTGGTGGATTTTCAAAGTACGCATTCGTGCTTGCGTTTTGGGTCAGGATAGACAAACACGTTTGCTGGCTACAACATACAGTAGATACGTTATAGTAAGCCTTTACTAAAACTGTATACGGTTATATTGCGACTGTTTCTGGCATGGAAAAGTAAATCTTCAGTATCGCTAGCAATTGCTCAAGTTTTAGGAATAATCCAAAAAATATAGTAGATACTAGTAAGCCTTTTACTGGCTAATAAGCTGTTAAAATGGCCAGTGGCAAAAGCCATACAGTTCATAGACGTTATGATGGAGGTAAATTTAATACACTACGTTATTCAGTTTAACATAATGCTCAGTGGTGTTTAGCAACTGCTGGAACCTGTAATGCTGTGGTGTAGTGGTTAAAGACAGTGCCTCTTACGTGGAAGACCTAATTTATTAATTTTATTTGTGGGCTGCAATAAAACTACGTTATACAGTATTGCTTCTATTTCTGGTACATTCCACGGTGTATTATATAAATAATCATTTAAATTCGTATTTATTTTTAGTTAAAACATTTAGTTTACCTTGTTGGATAATGATTTATGATGATTTTCAAGAAGCCCCCTGAACTCATTCATAATAGGAATTTTACTCAAGGAAAGCAATTACAGTTGGATACTGTGAATAATTTTCTTCTCCTTCGGAAGTAAAACAGCTTAATAAAATCTAGAACATAATTCAGTGATACTACTTTAAAATCACATGGGATGTGGTGACATGCTCTAGTAATCCTTCTACTGTCATTTGACTCAGTAGTTAGCATAAGACAGTGCTATGATCCTGCAAATGTAGGCATTATTGGAATTCAAAGCATATTTTTTTCTTTAAATGAAGTGCATATATTTACTTTTCTTATGCCTGACTGTGTATTACAAGTGTAATTAGTCCAGGAAAGGCAGCAGTGTACTTTTTCCATCTAAAGTATTCATGAAGTTCAGTGATCTGACAAATGGAATTTTTTAAGCATGGTAGCATCTTGCATCTCACACCTTATTCATTCCCACAGATAATCCTTGTTAAATATCCTGCTGAGTTTAGGCAGCCCAGGTAGAGTGAGACGCACCCTTTATTGCTCTTGAAATGTGGCATAGACACACATACATAACACAGTCACACAACTAACACACAACAAACTTGCGCAAGCATGCGCACGCACACACGCACACACACACACACACACACAAATACTCACACACACACACACACACATAATACATAAATATTCCAATTCATACACACAAACTAGCAAACTAAACACCTTTTTTTTTTGACTAGCTTCAGGGGATGAAGAAACATAACTACTAGTATGACGTCTGCAGTTCTATAGTTTTAAAGATGCACCTGTAGTACAGCTGTTTGCATAGTAGACCCGTAGACACGCCCCACCACATCAGTATGTAGACTTGGCTCTGCTTTGCTCTGCTCTGCCAAGTCAGTTATTTGCACTGGCTCTGTCCTAAATGACACCCTCTTCCCGATTTACTGATTATGGGTCCTGGTCAAAAGTACTGCACTGAACAGGAAGTAATGTATCATTTGGGACAAGACCCTAGGGTCATACAGAACCTACCTGGCTAATTCATCATTGGTACCAATGCTCCAACACTCTCCAGGATCAGAGACATAATGAGGGGGTCAAAGGGCTCTAGTTGGATCAAATACCGACAGAAAGAGTTCAGAGACCATCATCTCACCTCTCCCCCTATTAGACGAACTGACACAAACAAACACACACTCACCAGAAATTCCCTGTTGCTATTATGTTTCACATGGGGAGAGTTGCTGCATGCCGCCCACCTCGATACTGGTGGCGTCTGATTGTTTGGTGCGCCACTCTTTGTTATCAATTTCCATTGGGGATGTCCCATGGGTGATACGACATTTGGCAAGGGTTTTGTATATGTGTTTATGTGTGTGTGTGGGGGGGTTACACTCAGACTGTCACCCATAAACCTCCTCCCTCTTTCTCTTCCCATTTTTCCCTGGCCTGCCTGCATGCCTGACAGACAGACAGATGATATCTGCTGTGCATCTTCTGCTCAGGGCCTCTATCAATCTCCACAAAAACCCCAACGCTTCCACACAGCCTGCAAATTTACCGTCTGCCCCTCTGCCTTAAGATAAGGGGCGAATATCAGTAACTGAACATATTTTATTTATGAAATGCAGCCTGTGACATGCAGTCAAGCATTATGTTTGTTTTAATAGATGATGCTTATCTACTATTCTTTTAACACAACTTTGACATTGTTCTCTGTCTATTTTCTCCTTGTCTTATTTTCTAATTGTGCAATCTAAAGATCAATGGTGCCTTCTACAGTGTTTCCAGTCTGTTCATTTAAATTATTTTACTGTACTATGATGATCATGTCCAGTTCATAAATGGACTGGTCCTGTTTAAATCGGTTGAAAGATGTATTGTGCTTGACAAGGAAAGCCTCCCAATGCCAGTGAAAGGTTTTGATTCCCACATGTGACCAGTACACAAAAGGTATTAAAATATATACTCTCATTACAGTAAGTCAGTCTGGATATGAGCATCTGCTAAATGACAAAAATGTTAAATGACAGGCTCAGAGTATTTAAAATACTCCCGCCCAAATGTCTCTTTCCCCCAGAATGAATTCAGTTAAAAATCTTCCAGGCGGATTATTTTGCTAGGGATTTCTCTCTTGTCAAAGAGATGACAATTTCCTCCCGTATGTTGTTGTTAGTATCAGATATTGGATGATTTCCTATTTAGTGCTAAGGTTATGGTTGTCAGTTTGAACCAACCAGTTTTGTAGCGATTGAAATAAGATCTTACATATGCCATCTGGCTGGCTGACAAAATAGTTTCCTCTGTCTGTGAAAAAAAACACAATACAAACTCGGACCAAGACCAAAATGACGTAGGATATAACGGCTGTATGAACATCTGAGTCATTGTAAATTTGAATGGGGATTATGGCAGTTTTCTGTTTGTTTTTTCTTACTGAGCATTGAGTAAGTAATAAGTAGTACAAGCAAGTAGGAGTTATTATTTATTGTTGTTTGATTTCAAATAACCCATAGAGCGACACTGATTAATGTAATACAAGTAAATAATTTTACTGAAAACAGCACAATTATTTATATTTTTCATTGATAGTTTTCTGCATACATTCACTAGTGTTGCTTGTTTGCTTTGGTTAATATTGTGTCCCACTCCGCCTTTTGGTTAAACCTTGCTCTCTCCCATTATCCTTGGCCCCTTTTGCCTTGTTTTCAACCATGTACTGATGTGTTCATTCCCGACAAAACCCTGAGCAAAGCATAACCCCCACATTTGTACACACACACACACACACACAAACACAAGCTGAGGGGGAAATGGGCAGCACATTTGTCATTACCATAACAAGCTGGCGTGTTTCTGAAGATACACTTGTTTGGGACAGACAGGGGGCAAGAGGGGGATAAGTTGGGGTGGCGACACACCCTCGCTTTATTTCAATAACAACAGCCAGACACAAGGCTCAGCTAGTCGGGTTTTGAATCAAACACTTGGGCTCTGATGAGGAGATAAGTGGAGGCAGATGGAAGACAGGAGTGCAAGAGGAAGGAAGAACTCAAACGGACTCTTGACATGGCTTGCTTTAGCATCTTTAAATAGTCAGTCTCACTTGCATTCAGAGGGCATCCTATAGCATTTATACCACAAAGCTGCATGCTCACAATATATTACAGAATATATTACAGATGTATAAGATAAGTATACCGTGGCAGTTAAATAGCTATGAATACTAAATACAATCGGAAACTGTTTAACAAAAACATTACACTGACCACAGCATTAAATATGTAACACAAACATTGATTCCACAGTAAGCTTTTTTTTCCCAAGGCTATTGCGCAGAGCTCACATAAGACTGAGATATCACTGATTCAGAGTTGGTCTTTGTGGGAGTGACCACAGAATTCCATGGGAGTGACCTTACTGAGTAATTTATTATACTTGTAGTGAGTGGAGTGGGGGTGTTATGGTGATGGTGTTGTGGGAGATGATTGGTTGGAAGATTAAACTGATTAAACCAACGTCTATACAGCAGGAGTTTTTCCTGATCTTTCCATTTGCTTATGAAGGCCATGTTTGACTCATTTGTCCATGAATTTGGGCACAAGTGCCTGCGAAAATGATTAATTCCACAGAGATGATCTTATATTGACAGGTTTACTCTGTTTGCTGTGGGGTCTTAGAAGCGTCTCTTGGGAGGACTGAGTCTAGGGTTTTACACATAAACAGCCAGACAATAATACACACAGTTTACAAAGGTAATCCCTAGAGTAAAATATGTGTTTAAACTCCTGGATCGAATATGCTGTACGCAATACCATTCTATTAATATTAATAAATACAGTGGCTGGGGCTGCCCAGGTGCAGACGGCAGGAAGGAAAGGGATGGAACGAAAGAGTCTCTAAAGAGATGGAGAATAAGTGAATGACTAGTAAATATGTGGTACATTTCCACTGATAATCCTACTGCACAAAGAATCCATTATCTCTGGACCAGTTGAATCAAATTCCTCCAGCTTTATGCTAGGGTTTGGAGAGGGGCCACACTGCCGCTGCAAAGCCATGGGAGGGTTCAATATAGCCTTGACAAGGCCTCATTCCTTTAAACAAAGAGCCAAATAGCAGGCAAATGTATGTTTTCATTAAGTGCGTGTTCATATTCAGAAGCTGGTTATGAAGAGATATTGTATAGAACTGTAGCCTGCCTATTTTAGAGTGCCTCTGAATTTTGCTGAAGGAGAATTTTGCAGGAGCCATTATTCATCAGAACATGCTTGATGGTTGATCATATGACCTTTGGTCTATAACTGCCCTGTTGGTCCTTCATGGTCTTCTCCACCTCACTGAGGCCAAGAGAATCTTGGAAACTATGACCAACCCTGCTCCCTCTTCCTCTGAATATGAGCAACACAGCACCACCACCATCACTCTGGCTGACAGATTTGGAGTGGGATTTTAAGCAGTGTGAAGAGAGGAGTGCGAGGGAGCGAGAAACCCCGCCACAGCCCCATAGCCCCCAGGATGAATAGGAGATAGAAGCTGTTTCATTTTGAGATCGCCCTTTGCACTTGGCTGAACCTACAATAAAAGTTGATAATTGAGAAGCGAGAGAGGGGTAGGATCAATATGACTTTGGAAAAAAAAATAAGAAGGCATGGGCTTATGTTTAATACAGTTTAACTGATATTTAATATTTTCTTCTTTCTCTCTCTTCTTCTTCCTTTGTCCACATTAAAATACTTCAAAAAGAATTCTAATGAAGTGGAAATTAAAAGGAGCGTAGATTGGGGTTGGAAAGAGAGGCCTCTAATCCCGCTATCTCTTAATAATTCAAAGTCTCTTTTATTTTCTGAATAAAAAGCAGAATTAATCTGGCACTGTGAAGCTGTCCTCTCTTCTCAGTGTTTAAATAAATCCCCCGTTCGTTCGTTCATACATTAGACACAACGCAAGGCCGGCTCTGGCTGGTAGCCAAGCTCTGTGTCAATTCCCTCCTGCCTTTCCTTTCTCTCCCAGCCTCCTTTTTATTCCCTTTCTTTTTTTCTGCCAGAGAGGGACCTAGAGAGAAGCCTTGCCACCAGGGAGCTGCTATCTGCAGAAGCTGCCCAGCACACAGGCAGGCCTATCACTGCAGAGCTAAGACCACTTAGCAAGGGCTGCGTAGCGGCACTCTTATGAAACTTTACCCAGATATGAGGACACTGGGAAGCCAAATTATGTATCAGAAAGTCATTGTGTAACTAGAAGGGGGTCTGACAATTTATAGCAATTATATAAGGATACAAAGACAGAAGCATAGCTCGGCATTCCACTGGCAATAAACATTATTTAAGGGATTTAAAAATAATCGGTGTGCTCTTGGTGTTTTATCCAAGCATTACGTACTTAGTACTATAACCATACTTCTACATACAGTATCTCTGTCTATAGGCACAAATCACTAATAAAGATGTAATATTTTATCGAACTGGCATGTAATTTATGTCAAATTGTTCATGGTAAGTATATTCCCTTTCACCTAGTTTAAACAAGTACTGTTTCCATGAATGGTCATACAAATATTTTCTCCATCCTTCTATACTAGAAACACCCCAAGGCATAACATAAGTAGCAAATGTGTAACAAAGTCAAATAGCGTTTCATAAACACATGTGCTGCTGCAAATGGACAGCTTGGGATAAAAGTGAATCACTCTTAGTGAGAGAGAACAGAAGAAAAAGAGCAATGATCATCTCTCTGTCCCTCTGTTATTGTAAAGAGGTGCTAAAACAAGAAGCCAGGCCCAAGAGTTAGACAGAGAGGGCCTGCATGGTACTCCTTTAGCTTGTCTTCTATGCAGTTAGATATCTGCCATAACATTAAGCGTGATTATTGTAGATATTGTAAGAAAATCCATATGCAAATGTATGATCATTAAAAAAGTCATACATAAAACATGAAATGTAAGCATGGAATTTGATCTCTGATAATACAAATACCCTTTTACGATGTAGGACTAATATGTTTTGTGAGTACAAATCTAGTCTTCCAATTCTAAAAATAAAATATCATGACCTGGAGTTTTGGCAGTTCACTCTCCCAAAAAACATAACCGAAACTTTCCGGGAGGCGAATATAACAAGCAAAGACAGTGTGGAACAGGAAATCGGTGTCCAGCAAGATTTCAATTAAAATGTCTCTTCTCTCTTAATGCATGCATCGTGAAAACTGATTTTCATGTGAGCAATCCTATTTCATGAGCCTAACGGTTCTTTATTTGTGCCTAAGTTTCTGTGTCCTTGTCATTTTCACACAGAAGTAATTTACTTTAAGCCTAAAACCATGATAGAGTACTGGAGTAATGCCTTTATGAAGTCTTAAAAACAGCTATGGACTTCAATTGTGTATATGAAATCAGGAATTGCAATGCAATGGTAGCTTTTGCGTTTGCTAGTTTTCAATATTACTAACTTTACGGTTTAGAACTATCTTCGGGTCATATCTTTGAAGATGCCAGATTTCTGACAAAAGTTTGTTTGATTACTGACAATGTGTTTGTACATTCACAGATCAAATTTCTTGTTTATGTTTAATGTTTTACGAAATACCTTTTTTACGACCAATTAACAAATTTATTTTCTTACGATCCTAACAATACGTACACTTAACCTTTTGTCAGATATCTAACTCTATAGCCTTCTCTATCAGATGTACTGCATCCATCTGGTTTTCTTCTAGAAGCCTCAGGCAGTAGGTCTACTCTCACTGGCATAGCTATCGGGGGGTGCAGGGGGGTGCGACTGCACCAGGGCCCGTAGTGGGTGGGGGCCCGTTCTTGGCCTCTCTAATAATTGTATTTTTGTTTTTTATTTTATAATGTGTTCGTTTAAGTAGGTTATTACAGTCAAACGACAACTGTGAGGTGAATCTACGCCGGGATTGGTTTTACATGCGTATACACCGCATTGTAATCTTTCCGTCCCAGGGGGGCGTTCACCATGCAGGTCAGCTTGCACCACGTCCCAGCGTCACCACACTACGCCAGTAGTCTCTTCCATTCGAGCCATATGTAAAGTACATGACGTATTCTTTACAATGTCTCTGCACTGTACAAATGTTGGTTCAGTACTGAGCCTATTAACACTAACAGACATCTTCTGTTTCACCGTGGAAACTAAGCTCTCATTCTGAACCATTGTTCCCTTATCCTATGTTTTCTGACATTTATGGAAACATCTCTCATTCTGTGGTTATCTCTCTCTTCTGTATACACTCCGGCTCAAAATGCTTGTGGCTGCCATGTTTTGTGTAAGATACTGGATCAAATGAGAAACAATACCGTAATTCCCTGTTTATAAACCGTGGCTTTTATATGGACTTTGGATTTTTTTTTCAACCACAGCAGTTAATAAATGGGTGCAGCAAATACACAAGTTACATTTTAAAAAGCAATTTCCCCCAGCTAACTTTTTCACAGATGATTGCTTGATGACATATAGGTTTATGATACAATTATAAACGTAGAGGTCTACGATGACGTAGAGGTCTATGATATGACGTAGAGCAAATATAATACAAGTGGCATTACAGGGTTTAAAAAATATATTTTATTCTTCAATAAATTCATTTTGGTAGTGCCTCTAGAATCATAAGAATATATTTTTCACTGAAAGGTAAATGTGCCGAGATAATGAGAACAACAGAAACAACTGTTTAGATTTTCTCTCAGTAGGTCACTGTCAAATAACCTCAGGAATGTGAACTGTTTACATTGACCATCTGACATGGGAATTCAAGATGCAATCTGTAATAGGCAGACATGCCCTTCAATGTGTATAACCGCTAGCAACCATCTTTACAGTGAGATCGATTAAACATGTAAAATCAGACAACTCTGCTGCGGTGCTTTTAATAAAGCTTATCTTTCCCCCATGATTTTCCACTGAGTACGTTCTTACTAAGGTATCCACTATACAAACTATATATATTCCTACACACCCTATGACAGATATTTAATATTAATGTACAATGTATGTAAGAGTAATAATTGACATATTGCAAATGCCCTTCCTATCCTAGTTACTGTTGTTATGCCCGTGAACCTGTGCATCTTTGTAAGCAGCAACTACTGTAAACAGCCAAGAACGGAGGGGAAAAGTAGCATATTACTGCTCATTGTAAGTGATTATTTTTGGAGTAATACATCTGCGATATCCTACAGACTGAGACATTGCAATATGCAATTAAGGGATTGCAATATGCAGTGGAATGGTATGTTAACAATGTTCAGATAAACAAGGGGACACAATAATTGAAACAAACATACAGATTTCAATCAAATATTGAGAAACCACATAAACTAAAATGTGACCAGCACAGCATTGTAGACCAGTCATGTTTTTGCAGCTCTGTTATATAGCTATTATTGATCTCTTATCAGTCAACAACATCCTGTCAACTTCAGCATAAAGTCACAGGTTGAAGTTAAGCCTATGAGTACCCCGACATAGCAAGCTAATATTAGCAGTATCTAGCTAATGTAGTACTGTAGTAGCAAGTAAGCCATTAATGTTCACATTAACACTATATCGTCATCGGTACATCATTTTTCATTAGACAAGAATATTATGTATTATGTTGACTAAAGTATTTGCACAACCTAACAAAAGTCACAGTAAATGACTCCCAAGGCCTGTGGTGGGTGTGGGACTGTGCTTGGCCTCTATAAAAACAATTATTTTGTATTTTTATTTTATATTATGGCCTATGTTTTCCTATGTGATTATCACAGTCAGAAGTCAGCAATGAGGTTAATATGCGCCAGGACCGGCTGTACATGCATATTTACTGAATTATCATGGGGGGCAAATTTTTCGTCCTTGGAGCCTTTAAGGACAGCTTGCACCTTGGCCAGGCGTCACCACGCTACACCAGTGGTACCTGCTGTCAGATTTGCAGCAGTTGCCGTAGCAAAGTCACACAGTCTCACCATTTTGAGCCTTAACGACGAAAGCTTGACGGACCTTCAAGTAGTGACTGGTTGCAATGCTAGGATTGGACAAGGACCACTTGGGGGAGGGATTTAGCAAAAAGTCAATTCTCCAGGCATGCGGTTTATATATGGGTAAGGTTCTAAAATTCCCCTGCAGAGAAAGACCAGGTAACAGTTTTGGCTATTGTGGTTTAACCATTTGTGAAGGAGAGGATCAGTAACTCTCAAACTAAATATCAACCCATTATATTTATTATAGTTTTTTATATGCTTGAGATGAGACTGACATTCTAGTTTCTACGGTCAAATCTTTTAAAATCCAGTGTTTATTCTTCACATTCCTATTGCTCTTAACGACTTCATCAAATTATAACAAGTATCATGGAAAGTGAAGAAATAGAGACCTACAGGGAAATTATAAATGTGTATTTTAAGTTCCCCAAAGGCAACATAAAGACATTTTCAGTAAATATGTGTGCTATTTTTATATATACTGTACCACACAGGCTGTGTTTCTTCATCTGTTTGTAAAGGCTATCATTATGCCAGACGAGTAGGAGAAGATAGGTGGGGGTAAAAAAACATTTGCATTTGTATCACTGTCTGACTCCAGGCACTATAGCCATGATACTTTATTCCAAACCATTCAGAGGACCATTATCGCTATCCACACTCTGTCCTTCTATCCCACCTTCCCCCACCAACACACACTCACACACTCTCGTATCCACACAAATGAACACCACGCTCTTACCACACACTATTCCCAACTGTATCCTGGACAGCATCTCCCACAAACCAGAGGTACAAGGTAGATGAGGGAGGTGTGTGGACATTACTGGGGCAAGTGGGGGGGCAGTAAAATACACCTGCAGTGTAATTGTCCGGGTGAGCACTCAATAGCACCTTAAACCAAGCAAGCAATCTACAAAGCTCTGCGGTGAAGGAGGGAATGGCCCTGTGGCTATAGGGACCCTAATAGGAACTTCTTTCTCACAGAGATAAATGGGCAAAGTTCCTTTTATTTATCGGAAGCGGCTGACTGTTTGGGACTGAGGCTATCAAAGCACAGCAATGCTATTTATCCCTCCAAAAAGGATTCGTCCGACACAGGGCTAAGGGCAAGGGGGGGGGGGCAAAAAATTGGGAGGAAAGGCTCAGAGAGGAAATTGGCAGAAACAGAAGGTCAATCTTTTTTATTCCCATGTCCTTCCTCTTCTTCATTCTTTTTGAACTGTCTTCTCTTTCTCAGTTCACCTGTTGTGGAAACCACTCCTCACTAAGTTAGTAAAGGGTCCTTGGAATCATTGAAAAGGGTAACTGTGGAACTAGTATATATCTACAGTAGATATAAAAGTCTACACACCCCTGGTAGAATGCCAGGTTTTTGTGCTGTAAAAGAATGAGACAAAGATGAATCATGTAAGAACATTTTCCACATTTAATGTGACCTATAATTTGAAGATTTCAAATGAAAAACAAACTGAAATCTTCAAGGGGGAAAAATTTAAAATTAAAACCTTACAAGAATCCGGTTGCATAAGTGTACGCACTAATACTTTGTTGAAGCACTTTTTGATTTTATTACAACACTCTTTTTGGTTAGGAGTCCAATAACTTTGCACATCTTGACGTGGCAATATTTGCACACTCTTCTTTGCAAAAACACTCCAAATCTGTCAGATTGTGAGGACAACTCCTGTGCACAGCCCTCTTCAGATCACCCCACATATGTTCAATTGGATTCAGGTCTGGGCTCTGGCTGGGCCATTCCAAAACTTTAATCTTCTTCTGGTAAAACCATGCTTTTGTGGGTTTGGATGCGTGCTTTGGGTCATTGTCATGCTGAAGGGTGAACTTGCTTTTCATCTTCAGCTTTCTAACCGACGCCTGAAGTTTCTAGGCCAAAATTGCCAGGTATTTGAAACTGGTCATAATGCTCTCTATCCAGCTCAAGAAAAACAGTCACAAAGCTGCCATCACCATGCTTCACTGTTGGTGTGGTGTTCTTTGGGTGATGTGCGGTGTTGTTTTTGCACCTAAAATATATTTTGGAATTATGGTCAAAAAGTTCAACCTTGATTTCATCAGACCATAACACATTTTTCAATGTGCTTTTGAGAGACTTGATTTTTGTTTTTGCAAACTTCAGCCGGGCATGGATGTTTTCTTCGTAAGAAAAGGCCATCTTGCCATTCTACCCAATGGCCCATTCCTATGAAGAATTCGGGAGACTGTTGTCACATGTAGTACATAGCAAGTACTTGTCGGAAATTCTTGCAGCTCCTTTAATGTTGCTGTAGGCCTTTTGGAAGCCTACCTGACCATTTTTCCTCTCGTCTTTTCATAAATATTGGAGGAACGTCCAGTTCTTGGTAATGTCTCTGTCATTTCCTCCTCTTGATGATGACTGTCTTCCCTGTGTGTTCCATGGTATATTTAATGCTTTGGAAATTCAATTGTACCCTTCTCCGGACTGAAATCTTTCAACAATGAGATCCCTCTAATGCTTTGGAAGCTCTCTGCGGACCAAGGATTTTGCTCTTAGGTGCAACCAAGAAAATGTCAGGCGAATCCTACTAGAACAACTGAACTTTATTTTTGATTAATCAGAGTCACTTTCAATTATGACAGGTGTGTAATGAATTCCATTTTACTTGAGTTTGAATGTGATTGGTTGATTCTGAACACAGACACATCCCCAGTTATAAGAGCGTGTGCACACTTACGCAACCAGGTAATTGTAGGGTTTTCATTTTTCCCCCTCAAAGATTTCAGTTTGTTTTTCAATTGAATTGTTCACATTATAGGTCACATTAAAAGTGGAAAAAGTTCTGACATGATTTATCTTCATCTCATTCTTTGACATTGGCATTTTAACAGGGGTGTGTAGACTTTTTATATCCACTATACATTATCTGGAGAACATCGTAATGAAACAGTTGCCAAGTCATGGAAAGATGTTGCGACCCAAAACACAATTAGCCAGATTGTTGTACACAATTAACAAAACAATAGAGTCAGTGGCAGCCTGCCAATTAGGGCATTGAGGGAATTTGTGTATATATTTTTATAAGATGCTGACTAACCTGTCTTCATTGTCTTTATTAATTATGTTGACTGCTGACAGCATCAATATGACTCTGAAGTAAAATTGTGCTCAAAGGTTTGCATATCCTTGAAGAATTGGTAATTTATGTGGGATTCACATTCAACTGTAGGTCATAACAGAATGGCATGATCATAAAACATGGCAAGAAATAAAAAAAATGAACTGGCCCCTGTTCAAAAGGCTGCGTACCCTTAATACTGTGTATTGCCCCCTTTAGCATCATGTATGAACCGCATGTTTGAGATCTCCCTAGAGATGCTTGATGATATTAAGGTTAGGAGAATGTTGAATTGGTCCTGATGCATTGGTAGGGGAAGTTTAATGCAATGGCAGAATTATACACAATGTTTTTAAGTACAATTGTGCTGAAAAGTTTGCATATCCTTGAAGAATTGTTAATATATGTAAAACACATATTTTATTTCTTATGGGATTCACATTAAACTGTAGGTCATAACAAAAAGGCACAATCATAAAACATGGCAAGAAATAAAAAAAATTA
This sequence comes from Esox niger, assembly GCA_016801105.1. Classification (NCBI taxonomy): domain Eukaryota; kingdom Metazoa; phylum Chordata; class Actinopteri; order Esociformes; family Esocidae; genus Esox; species Esox niger. The sequence goes on from JACXGJ010001256.1 coordinate 68,411, forward strand.
ACTGGCCCCTGTTCAAAGTATGCGTACCCTTAATACTGTGTATTACCCCCTTTAGCATCATGTATGAACCGCACGTTTGAGATCTCCCCAGAGATGATATTAAGGTAAGGAGACTGTGATGGCCACCTTTTTCTGCTGTAACCACTGGAGAGTCAACTTGACCTTGTGCTTAGGGTCATTGTCGTGCTGGAAATCCAAGAATGTCCCATGCGCAGCTTTCGCACAGAAGAATGCAAATTGTCTGCCACTATTTTCTGATAAAAGGCTGCGTTTATCTTGCCATACATTTTCACAAGATTCCTGTGCCTTTAGGGCTCACACCCCAAAACAGCAGTGAGCCACCACCATGCTTCTCAGTGGGGATGGTATTCTGTTCACTGTAGGTCTTGTTGACCCCTCTCCATACATAGTGCTTATGGTTGTGACCATAAGCGCCCCAGAAGCTGTGAGACGTGTCAAGGTTTTGTCGGGCATATTGTAACCAGTTTTTTTTTCTGGCATTGGCACAGTAAAGTCTTCTTTCTGGCAACTCAACCAACACATTATTGTTCAAGTATCGTCCTATTGTGCTCCTTGAAACAACCACCATGTCTTTTTCCAGGGCAGCCTGTATTTTTCCTGAGGTTACCTGTGTGTTTTTCTTTGTATGCCGAACAATTATTTCGGCAGTTCTGTCTGAAATCCTGCTTGGTGTCAAGAGATCCTAGAATTCTTCACTTCTTAGTAGGGGATTGAACAGTACTGACTGGCATTTGCAAAACTTTGGATATCTTCTTATATCTTTTTCCATCTTTATGAAGTTCCATTACCTCGTTACGCAGGTCTTTGGAGAGTTCTTTTCTGTTCCCTATGGCTTACTATCTAGCCTGCTCAGTGCATGCACGTGAGAGCTAACAATCTCACTTGACAATACACAGACACTAATTGCAATTAAAAAAGACACAGGTGTGGGAAATTCACCCTTAATTGCCATTTTCACCTGCGTGTGTAACCTTGTGTGTCTGGAACGAGGCCAAAAATTCAACGGTATTACATTTTTGCTCATTGCCATTTGGGTTATTTCTGTAATTATTCTGATTTAAAAGGTGCCAAACAACTAGGTGATGAGAAATGGCTTCATATAATCACAGTCCTTAAATAAAATACTTTTTTGCATGATCAGTCATAATTCCAAAATCAGTGCCAAAATGTCACCTTTTCTGCCAGTATGCAAACTTGTGAGCACATTTAAGAATCCCTTAAGCATTTAATGATGTCTATGGGTTTCAGATGTGATGCAGTCCTTGGATGCTAATGATTTGCCACAAAGTACTAAATATAACTTTATTTAAGATTCTAATTATAGCTGACAGTCTACACTTGATCCTTTAAGCCATTGTTTAATTTGAAATCTAATGGGATTGAGTACAGACCCAAAACAATAAAACGTCTGTCACTGTTTAATGGACTGCACTGTAATGCACTACATAGGGAACAGGGTGCCATTTTCGATGCACTGTCAATATGTTGTAGGAATCCACCACCACTTTGATGTCCACCACCACCACAACTGGCTGCTGTATAAGCCATTAAAGTTTTTGCCACGCCCTTTGACTAAATCCTGATGCATTGGTAAGGGAAGTTTAATGCAATGGCAAAATTATACACAATGTTTTTAGGATAAGATGCCCCAACCCTCTAAGATATGTTAATTTGAATAGCAGATTCCATACACAGTGGCAACTCAAAGTGGTTTATATTATTGGGCCTTTAAATAACAAAAAAATCATGCATAAGAAAAATGAATATAGCATAAATTACAAAGCATGAAAAACAAGAAACCAGGCAAACCTAGTTAGGCCGGCCCGCAATAGAAAGTGTTGGCCTCTTGAAAATGAGCGGTACATTTGTTCAGTGTCAGTAAAGCATGTTGACATAACAGACGTTTTCGTCAAGTGAAAAGACAATAGAATTGTGCAGCCAGCAAAGTGTTTGTTTATGTTGATGAAATCCTAAAACATAAATCGAAAGTCCACCAGAAATAGTAGCAATATAACAGTAAACTGTTTCATTTTAGACTTTCCAAAACGTAGCTACGGATGATTGTTTTGTCGATCCTGAACAAATCCTCTTTTGCCACTGGCCGTTTAACAGCTATTTGGCCATTCGTGAATGACACTGATATAGTTAAACTGACTAATGTTTCTAATTAAGTTTATCTCAACCACAAATAGCATCTATGAACTGTATGGAGTTTGCCATTGGCCGTTTTAACAACATATTAGCCAGTAATAGGCTTTACCTGTATCTACTAACTTACTGGAATAATCATAAGAATTGAGCAATTGCTAGCGAGTCTGCACTTTACACTGCCAAAGCTTTTTCATTTCATGGCTTAACAATGTACTTTTTTCCTTCATTTGTGAATGACATTGATACAATAACTATCAATAAAGGTGATGATAAGTGAAAAGACGAGAGAATCGTGGATTTCACCACAAACTGCAATACTGTATACTCTTGAACAGTTTTAGTTTTGGCTACCACAACGTAGCTACTGAATGTCGTTTATTCTGACCCAAAAAGCATGCATGTGTGCATGCTTCAAATATCCACAAGAAATGGTCATAAGACAACCATAAACAGTTTCATTGTGGCCTGCAATTAAAATGAATAAACATCACCTTCCTCACTGGATTCAAACATGTCTCCCACAACGCCAAGGCGATACACATTTCACCACTCGCTAGACACCATTCAACATTGTATTAAACTGACAAATGATTCTTATTAAAAACCCTTTAGATCCCATAGCGGCCATCGACGGCCTTCCTTTAACAATAATATTTGTGTAAATATCACAAAATATACCTGACAAAAATGTGTTACTGTGTCCCTGTGGATGTTGTCATTAGAAAGAAAGCAGAAAAGGCATATGTTGTCATTTGACGTTTTTTGTTTTTATAATTCATTTACTTGAAATGCTAGCAGCAAAGCGGCCAAAACTTTTTACGCTGGAATAGGCTTTTTTGTGTTATTTGGTGACATGAAGTTGGAAACACCCTAGCTCTTTGAAAGTGCTAATGATGTTCTGGTGAGTAACAAATATATGTTTGGTGTTGTCTATATTTGATGCTGTGAAATGTTGGTAATGTCTTTTAGATATTTGTCTATAGTAACACTGTTGTGATAACCTGATTGAGGAGCCCATCAGCTGTGGAGCTCAAATGGTTGCTTGTAATTCAAAACACTGCAGTATTTAGCTTTGCAGTCCCAAAAATCTAGTTTTCGCATTTCTTCCGATTTCATTATTATATGCAAACTGCAATAGCTAACTAGACAACCAATTTTCCGGTTCATTTCGGATGTCAGACTATAGAAAACTTACAAATGTATTTCTCTTGTGAGGCGACGAGCTGAGACTTTCACTAGCTAGCCAAGATTGGCCATAGTAATGTGTTTTTTAATGACGTTGTCACTTGATCATGATAATGACCTGCATTTGCCTACACATAGGCTACTTTCAGTGTTTTGATGTGTGTGTGCTCAATCATGCCCAAAAAGTGCCGCAGTGTTTCGTTATGCAAATGTTCGTTCTTGTTTCTAACGATCCGTCATATAGAAACAACCACAAATGCTTGCTGAAGTTAGTTCACTATCTGGTTAGTCTATCAGCCACCACCCCGATCCGCCACTCCATAGGCACTGCGCATGACTCCCACGCCATGTTGAAGAGGCGTGTCACTGAAGACATCCCCTCCATATCCAAAGCTTTCAAAATGTATGGACGAATCTCATCAATCCCCGGAGCTTTGCCACAATGGAGCTGTTTAACTACCTCAGTGACATCTGCCAAGGAGATTGACGATGCTTCCTCATCAGCCTCCAGCTCTGCCTCTACTAAATAGGGCGTGTAAGTGGGATTTAGGAGTTCATCAAAGTTTTCCTTCCATCGCCCAATTACCTCCTCAGTTGAGGTCAACAGTGTCCCATCCTTACTGGACACAGCTTGGATTGTTCCCCGTTTCCCCCTCCTGAGGTGGGGGATGGTTTTCCAAAAACACCTTGGAGCTCGCACTATTTCAGGTCCAGCGGTACTCTGCAGTTGCCTCCGGAGACCTCCGGGATAACACATCCCGGAAGGCCTCCTTCTGTCGGACAGCTTCCCTGACCACTGGTGTCCACCAAAGTGCTTGAGGGTTACCGCCCCTTGAGGTACCTAAGACTGTTAGACCACAGCTCCTCGCCGCAGCTTCGGTAATGGGAGCTTTGTACATCGACCACTCAGGTTCAACACCACCAACCTCCACAGGGATGTCAGAAAAGCTCAGTCGGAGGTGTGAGTTAAAGATCTTTCAGACTGTGGCCTCCTCCAGACGTTCCCAGTTTACCCACACTACCCGTTTGGGTTTTCCTGGTCTGTCCAGAGACTTTCCCCACCCCCTGACCCAACTCACCACCAGATGGTGATCAGTTGACAGCTCCGCCTCTCTCTTTACCCAAGTGTCCAAAATATGCGGCCTCAGATCCAATGACACAGTCACAAAATCGATCATCGACCTTCTGCCTAGGGTGCTCTGCTACCACGTACACTTATGAGCATCCTTATGTTCGAACATGGTGTTCGTTATAGATAATCCATGACTAGCACAGAAATCTAACAACAAACAAGCACTCGAGTTCAGATCAGGGAGGCCGTTCCTCCCTATTATTCCTCTCCAGGTGTCTCTATCATTGCCCATGTGCGTGTTGAAGTTCCCCAGCAGAATTACGGAGTCCCCTACAGGAGCTCCATACAGGACTCCATTCAGGGTCTCCAAGAAGGCCTAATACTCTGAACTGCTGTTCGGGGCATATGCACAATCAACAGTCTTCCCCCCCACAACCCGTAGGCATAGGGAGGTGACCCTCTCATCCACCGGGGTAGACTCCAACATAGCACCGCTCAGCCGGGGACTTATGAGTATGCCAACCCCTGCCCGGCAACTCACATCCTGGGCAACTCCAGAAAAGAATAGAGTCCATCCCCTCTCCTGGAGTACAGATCCAAAACCAAGACTCTGCGTGGAAGTAAGTCCCCCAAGATCTAACTGATAGCGATCCACCTCCCCCACAAGTTCCGTCTCCTTCCCCCACAGAGAGGTGACATTCCATGTCCCCAGAGCCAGGCATCTGCTGTCCGGGCTTGGTTCATTGAGGCCCCTGGCATTCCCTGCCACCCGTTTGGTAGCGCACCTGACCTCAGGGGTTCCTCCCATGAGTGGTGAGCCCATAGGATGAAGAGGGGGGTGCCACGTTAGTTTTTCGGGCTATGCCCGACCAGGCTCCGTGGCAAACCAGGCCACTAGGCGCTCGCTGGCGAGCCCTCCCTCTGGGCCTGGCTCCAGACGGGGGCCTCTGGCTTCTTCCGTGCAGGGTCACTCCTCCTCTACTTCGCTTTTTCCTAGGGTATATTTGAACCATTCTTGGTCTGGCTCCTCCCCTGAGACCACTTTGCCCTGGGAAACCCTACCAGGAGCACTAGGCCCCAGACAACACAGCCCTCAGGTTCATAGGGACACACAAACCTCTCCACCATGATAAGGTGATGGTTCCCGGAGAGGACAAAGTAAACTTGTAATTTTTATTTGTTCTTTGTTTTTGTGCTATATCTGTTTGTTTGAAATGTGTGAAAAAATACTATTTATTTTGAGAATTCTCAGTAATCTACAGCAGCATTCCAGAATTCTATTGGGATCTAAAGGGTTACGTTTACCTCCACCACAAAGAGCGTCTATGAACTGTATGGCTTTTGCCACTGGCTGTATTAACAGCTTATTAGCCAGTAATAGGCTTACTAGTGTCTACTAACTTTTTAGGAATTGTCATAAGAATTGAGCAATTGCTAGCAAGACGGAAGATTAACATTTCCATGCCAGAAACAGTCACAATATAACCATATACAGATTTAGTTAAAGATTTCTATAATCTAACTACTGAATGTTGTAGCCAGCTATGTGGTCTTCTATCTTTGTCACAAAGGTGTGCAGGGCTGTACAGGGAAATCCAAAAAGGGAGATGGAGGCAAATGCAGGGGTGCAGGGGAAAACTTTAACTAAATACAAAACAAAACCGAATGCCATGCACTACAAAACAACGGAACAAACTGAAACTAGGTGAGCAGGAGCAGGAGCACAACAAACATAGACACTGACATGGACAATGACTCAACAAAGGCAGGGAGAAACTGACTGAACTAAATACACCGACTAACGAGGAGAACAGAAACAGGTGGGGTCAAAACACAGGTGAACGAAATACACTAATCAACTGAAACAAGGACAACTCACAGACAAACAGAAAACACGGAACGGAACAGCCCCAGCAGGCTGGGACCGTGACAATCTTGACCCAAAAATGCAAACACTGATACATACTTCAAAAATCCACCAGAATTAGTCACAGTATAACCATAAACCTTTTTAGTTCAGGTTAGTTCAGGTAGGTCAGTCACTCAGTCAGCCACTCAGTCAGTCACTCAGTAACTTACTCAGTATGAGACATTTGCTCTTATTGGGCGGCTCCGCTTACGCGGTCCACGCAAAAACTGCACACAAATTAATAAAGAATACAAAGCTAACATCACATTTAAGAGGGCTAAAATATTATCAAAAGGAAATAATAGTGGTCATTGTTGCAGCAAGTCTAAGATTTTCTGTCACTTTCTTCCCACTATGCACATCATAATATCTAAACATTTTAAAGATTATAATAGGTTGATTTTGTTATTACTTTATGTGGCTATTGAAATTCAGATCAGAATCCAGAAGTACTCCAAGATATCTGTCTAAAATGTATTTTAGACCTAAGAGACAGTGTTTGAAGGTAATCCCTGACTGTTTTATATCAAAGACAATTATTTCAGTTTAATCTTGATTTAGTTGAAGAAAATTCTGGCTCATCCAATCAATGATTTGTTCAAGGCACATGTGGAGTGAGTCTTTGGGACCACAGTCACTAGGTGAGAGTGCTATATACATCTCTCATCATCTGCATAGTTATGATAAGTAAATTTCCATTATTTGGGCCAATGGTAGTAAATACAATTTGAATAAAAAAGGCCCCAGCATACATCTATGTCATGCAAGTTCTCCCTGAAATATAGTTGTCTATGGAGACAAAGTATTCCTTGTAAATAAAACGTGATCCAATTTTGGACGTGTCACTAAGACCAACCCGGTTTTCAGATCTGTAGCAGTATATGTGTCAAATGCCTCACTTAGATCCAATAACACTGGGATCATCATTTTACCTAAATCAGTGTTCATAATGTTAATATCAGCAGTCTCAGTGCTGTAAAACAGGTCTGAAATCCTGATTGTTATTGTCAATGTAACCATTTTACAAATTTGCTAATTTCTTTGAAAACAATGTATTCTATGATTTTACATATGAAGGCTAAGTTTGATATAGGTCTGTAGTTGCTGATTACACAAGCACCTAGGCTATGCTTTTTAACTGTGGCAAAATGACTGCCGTTGTCAAGGCCTTTGGAAAAGTTCCTGATGAGTAGACCCGCATAAGGCTGGGACGGCCAGGACCTGGTCAATGACCTGAAGAGAGCTGGGAACACAGACTCAAAGAAAACTATTAGTAACACACTACGCCATCATGGATTAAAATCCTGCAGCACACGCGAGGTCCCCCTGCTCAAGCCAGCGCATGTTCAGGCCCTTCTGATGTTTGACAATTACCATCTGGATGATCCAGAGGAGGAATGGGAGAAGGTCATGATGAGACAAAAATTTAGCTTTTTGGTCTAAACTCCACTCGCCATGTTTGGAGGAAGAAGAAGGATGAGTACAACCCCAAGAACCCCATCCCAACCGTGAAGCATGGAGGTGGAAACATCATTCTTTGGGGATGCTTCTCTGCAAAGGGTACAGGACGACGGCACCGTATTGAGGGGAGGATGGATGGGGCCATGTATCGTGAGATCTTGGCCAACAACCTCCTTCCCTCAGTAAGAGCATTGAAGATGGGTCGTGGCTGGGTCTTCCAGCATGACAACGACCCGAAACACACAGCCAGGGCAACTAAGGAGTGGCTCCGTATGAAGCATCTCAAGGTCCTGTTGTGGCCTAGCCAGTCTCCAGACCTGAACCCAATAGAAAATCTTTGGAAGGAGCTGAAAGTCCGTATTGCCCAGCGACAGCCCCGAAACCTGAAGGATCTGGAGATGGTCTGTATGGAGGAGTGGGCCAAAATCCCTGCTTCAGTGTGTGCAAACCTGGTCAAGAACTACAGGAAACGTATGATCTCTGTAATTACAAACAAAGGTTTCTGTACCAAATATTAAGTTCTGCTTTTCTGATGTCCAAAGTAATTATGTCATGCAAAAAAATGCAAATTCATTATTTAAAAATAATACAATGTGATTTTCTGGATTTTAGTTTTTGATTCTGTCTCTCAATTATAGACCTCTACATGCTTTGTAAGTAGGACAACCTGCAAAATCAGCAGTGTATCAAAAACTTTTTCTCCCCACTGTATGTTGACGTTTTTACACAGATTACGTGTCCTCGCAAAGAGTCAATTCTGGGATGTCACCCTCTGTGTATTTAAAACCAAGCATGGTTAAGAAAATCACAGTGACAAACCCTAATGACACTTTCGCTTAATCACAAAGAGCAACCCATTCACTAGTATATGGTAGCTACAGGGTCTGTATGAACATTTTATTATTTGGGACACACCTGATATATGACTACACTGATCCGCTGCAATCTATTTCTGTCCTTTTTCAATGCCCACATCAAAGCCTGGCTCTCTCCAACCGGAATTCCCTTCCTACTTCCAGGATATGCAAATGAGTATGGCTTCCACTCATGCTTCTATCTCCACCAGGCCCCCAACACCTGATTGAGGGATTGCAAGTGTACGCCATTTGCCAACATGTCAAGGGAATTACAAGAGACTCTCCGAGGGACAGCATCCAATTGGGCCGAACTCTCCCATCTCAGCCAGCAATTTGCTTTGGCTTTTCTCTCTGGCATAGGAAGACAGTTGTGTCTCTGTTTCTCTTTTAATCGACAGTCGGTCTTGCTGTTGGAAGACTCCTGGCTGGATGGACTGTTTGGATTGGAAGACATATTCCATCTGAAGAGAGGATGGGGGATTTTGTTTGTACAAAAGAACAGACCACGGAACCGTGTCAATGTTCATGTTCATTCAGGTTTTTGGGATGTTTTCTATTGTTTGTATGAGCCAATGACAGGATGGGAGGGATGGAAAGAGAGGGAGGTGATCCCATTACAACAACAGAAGCTCCAAGTTCCTGATGCCAAGCAAGACTTAAATTCCTGAGGAACAATGACAAACATACCAGTGATTGCCTAATGCTAATATTATGGTGATAATGTGCATGTAATTGAACACAAAAAGGCTAACCTAACCAACTTGTCCAAATGAAACCTTGGATATCAATGATGAAAAAAGCAAGCTTAATCAAGTTATATTGTTCTGAATGTTTACTTCACACTATGTGATGTCAACCCATGTCACCAGTCAACTGCATTATAGCTAAATGCGACAAATATTGCTAAAAGCGACCAATTTCTGTATGTACATATGTTAAAAGCGTATAAGAAAACGTTATAGCATTTAGCAGTCACTTCTTAAATTGAAATGGACAGTTTCTAGATATTATGCAATAAAATAGACATCTGATTTGAGGTACCACTAGGGATGTGCTGAGTATTCAGCCAAAACAAGTATCGTTATGAGTATGAGCAATTTGCTGGATATGGATACAATCCAATTATTTAATGTAATTAACTGTGAGTTGATCGTGACATTCTCATGTCACTCACACAGTGCATGCTAAGCACTCAATTCGACAAGGATATTTTTTGTTCAGGGCTGAGTGTTTTTAGGTCTGACTTTAAAGCAGTTGTGATGGTGTTCAATGAGAGGTGTGAATACAGCTCTTGAACAAATTTAGAGACTTGTTTGGAAAAGGGTGCACAGGTCTCTTAATTTTTTCTGGAGCTGTATATAGCAGTCTTTTCCTCCCATCATGTGATTTGCTGCTGAGCATGCCAGAACAGGAGGGTTAGTCTTGCTCCCAGGGAGGAATAATGCACATGTTGTTGAGGAGCAGAAATGTGTGTCACTCACTGACCAGCAGTCACCCATGGAGAACGCATCATCCTAGATGATAATGCACTACTTTTGACCAGAGCTCTGTTGGTCCTGTCAAACTAGTTTGGGAAATTGGGAATAGGTAGCCATTTGGGACCCATTCAAATGCCAGCTATGGGAGCATGAGCACAGGTTACATTTCTGCTCAAACATCCACTCATCACCAATTCTGTGGACGCCTGTTGGGGTATTGAGGAATGTATGAAGGACTAAAATGATATGCATCCTCTCTCTGTCTCTCCCTCTCTCAGCTTGGGTCACAATAAGGAGTTTTACTTTACTGTAGATAATATCTAGTGTCACAGCAGTGGTTTCAAAGCCCTATTTGATCAGCCATTCACCACGATTTGGCTGTGCTTCTTTCTCTCAGTCTATCAATCCCTGTCTCCCTCCCTCTTTCTCTCTTTGTTTCTCCCTAACATGACTTAATTGCTCAGCATCCTCGGCTGCTCTCCCCAACATAATTTTCCTGATTCTTCATAGGTCTGTGGTGTCCTAAAATCTCTGCTGCAAGTTGGCAAGGGAACGGGAGACACAGCAATGCTTTTGTACTGACCAGAGGTACAGTTAAGGCCATCCACATAACTACCTAATTTGAGATTTTGCATATATCCTTCTATAATGTTTAAATTTGTACATATTAAAACAAAACAATATGTGTTTTGCCACCAAATCTATCTTCTGTTGCTCTCCCATGATCTGATAATGGGGCATCTGTATGCCTATGTAGATTTTCAAATGACATTGTACAATTTATTTTTCTTTCAAACACAAGGACATTTCTAAATGATCCCAATCTTTTGAACAGTAGTGTACATGTGCATGAGCTGGCTAGAAGAAATGTCCTAAGTGGGCAAGTTGAAGACTCAAATTTTTTGTGGGTGATGAGTAGACTGCAGGCAGGCCAGTTTAGCAATCAGACTCTGAGTACAGAGCCATGGTGTTGTAATACATGCAGAATGTGGCATTGTCTTAAGCATAAGCAAGGCCTTCCCTGAAAAAAAAACTTCTGGATAGCAGTATATGTTGCTTTAGAACCTGTATATGTTTATTGTTCAGCATTGATAGTGCCTTCACAGATGTGCAAATCACCCATGCCATGTGCACTAATGCACCCCAATACCTTCAATGATGCTGGCTTTTGAATTGTGCACTGATAACAAGCCGGATGGTCCCTCTCCTCTTTAGTCCAGCGGACGCAATGTCCATGATTCCCAAATTACATTTTGATTCCTCAGTCCAAAGGACAGTTTTCCACTTTGCCTCTGTCAGTCTGAAATTAGCTCAGGTACAGAGAAGGCCACGACATTTCTGGATCTTGCTGAGATATGGTTTATTCCTAGCATTGGAGGGTTTTAACTTGCATTTGTGGATGCAGTGACATACTGTCTTCACAGACAATGGACTTCAGAAGTGTTCCTAAGCCATTGCAGTAATGTCCACCACCGAATCGTGTCTGTTTTTAATGCACTGCACTCTGAGGGCCCAAAGATCACAGCCATCCAATATTGGTTTTCAGTCTTGTTCATGGACATTTCTCCAGATTCTATGAATCTTTTAACGATATTATGTACTGTGGATGATGAGTTCCTCGAACTCTTTGCAATTTTACATTGAGAAACGTAATATTTTTATTATTGCACTTTTTATACCCAATCATATTAATGATTGGTTGCCAATTAACGTAATTAGGTGGGAGATGTTCGTGCAGGTTTATATTTTAGTATTACACAACTTTTACAGTCTTCTGAAATGTGTTGATGGCATTAAATTCAAAGTGGGCATATATTTTTAGAGACACAAAAAGGTATCTCAGTTTCAACATTTTTATGTGCTGTCTTTGTACCATTTTCTATTGAATATATGTGTAAATGATTAGCACATCATTGCAATCTGTTCTTATTTATATTTTACACAGCATCCCAACGTTTTGGGAAACATGGTTGTAGAGGACTTATGGCAAATCCTACACGAAGCTACCAAAATTACACAAAAGTCTACTGAATTTTTTTTATTGAGTTTTTGCATTCTAAGGAAGTCCACACAAAATACTTTTAGTTTTTGTAACTGTACTGTCTATTCAAATGGTTTATGGTGTAAAGTATAATTATACAAGGTGTCTTTTCAAATATACTGTATCCCCCAATATCTGTATTTGCTAGTGACAGAGACATGGTGAATTATCATTCAAACTAAACGATATAACAATACAGTACATTGCAAATAATGTCTGGTTTATAAGATACATCAGGCTTGCAAATCAAAATAAGCTGGCATGCCAAGTGAGCTGTAAAACCTACTGGACTTCAGA